>DWON01004269.1:0-16531 GCA_018251015.1 Phocides pigmalion okeechobee | reverse complement strand
TATGACTGAAATCCTATCTGAGCTCGAACATTGCTCGAACAGTGCGTTGCTACTCCTGAGGACTAAGTTGGTCGCCTCGCTTCAAAGTATAGCCGGCAACCGCAACTCTCAAACCGAAACACAAGTAATGCTTTACGGCGGATTATGAGGGCGGCGATGATACCACCCCGGTCGAACTATAGTTCTCACCCCTTAAAAAAATTGGCCTATTGTCCAATAAGTCTCACCAACAAGAGTTAAAACAATATAGAGAGCATGTTTCAGCTCTCTTCCGGTTGCGAAACCGTCCTGTGGCCAACAGTGGGATATTGAAAAGGATGTAGCCAATTGTCGGATGTGCAAACCTGGGGTATAAGTCGGTAGCGGTCTGAATATGGAGTGCACTGAACAATTTGTGGCGCCGTATTCAAAGAACTTTGCCATATTGTCGTGAGCATAGCTCCGTATTGTCATGAGCATAGCTACTAGTGGCAAACTATCGCAGCATCATTACATTTATGTTACGCCGAAGCCTCCAGTTACTTTGTTTGCAAAAAATGACATTCAATTTTAAGAACTATAGGTGTGATAAGTTCTTAACC
This sequence comes from Phocides pigmalion okeechobee, assembly GCA_018251015.1. NCBI lineage: Eukaryota > Metazoa > Arthropoda > Insecta > Lepidoptera > Hesperiidae > Phocides > Phocides pigmalion. The sequence continues at coordinate 15,950 of DWON01004269.1, read as the reverse complement.
TGTATAAAAATCGTGGAGTATGAATCTCACTATGATATATTTTTTAGCTAGAGTAATTAACGAATAAGTGAATGTAAACTCATTAATTACTCCAGCTAAAAAAGTATTGACAGGACAGCACAGCAGCACCTCCCTGTAGAATACGACTCCTCCCTAAAGTCACAGTGTCGCAACTCATTAGTACTGAGATGTCTCGATAATGTGATCTGAGTTACCGCACCCTTCAAACCTTCAAAACCAGAACGCAGCAACTACGCTGCTGCTTTAAGGCAAAAATAGTTGTTGTGTTCCTGCACCTGCAGGAAAACGTGAATTTTTTGAACTATTAAACAACTTAAGTTTAAACTTTTATCCATATTATCCAATATTGTCGCCTTCGTCTTTTTCGTGAAAGGCATATTTGCACTGCACTCGTCATTTCTATCTAATCGGCCGATAATAGCGGCGTGGCCGGCGCCGATCGGAAGCAGGCCTCCTTAATAGCGCAGATTACGACTTATTGTGCGTTATCATTATCAGGGCGCACCTCGCGCGGACGCCATGTCACTGACCGCGCTCGCCGCAGCCGACGCCGACGCGACGCTCTACTTCTGGAGCATATTTGCCGAGCTCGGTCAACATGAACTACAAATGGAATGTCAGCTTATCTAGGTTCAACTGTTGCACGCCCGCTTGTGTAATGTTGCTGATAATCGTGTAGACTCTCAGAAATTCCGGTGCGCTTAATAATTTTCTAATCATTTTCCGTTCAAATAAACCGCGGTACTGTGAGCTAATGTTGATAGCACGAACACATACTACAACGATAAAATCGTACAAGTGTTCTCGAAAATCAATCTACATTTGTTACTCAAGTGTTCAGGGGAAAGATTTGTCATTATAAAATTAGATGACAATTCTTCGGTTTCGGTTTCCTGTTCAACACGGTGTGAGGACTGAATTACTTTTAAAGGAAAAAATATTGTCGGTAACGCGTACATTCTTGTCAAGCCGTGTGTCCTATTAATAAATTATACGTTCTATAGGCGAGCGATGATTGTTGGATGCCTTTGAAGTTCTTAGAAGCGACCGGAGCGATCGATGATTGCTTTCCAAACTTTTGAACTTCAAACGTTTGTCTAAATCTCAAATAGCAGCTGTAAAGTTACGTCCACACATGTATCGTTTGTGCGATTCAATTAAATTATCCAAATTATCCTTCGTGTTGTATCAAGTTTCGCGTCTTATTAGTGTTCTTGTGGTCACTGCCGTTAATAAACATTTGTAACTAATGTCATATAGAACTGTAATCCCACCTGTAGACCATATCTGTCCCTAAATCTGAGGTATAAGTTAGTCTCCACTATTTAAGTGACCCGGCATCCGCATCCATTGAACTTCTAATCTAATACTTACGTCTTTTTTATTGTAATGAAAGAGTTTATTTTTGTTCATCTGTCTTCTATTTTAAATAGTGATTGGAGTCAGTTTAAAAAGTGTACAGTTATTTGAAGTATGTTCAATCGTTTGCTTAGTGCTAAATCCTGTACGATTCTACCGGGGAGGTACCACAAATTAATAGCATAAATCAATTGCGTTTCAGTCGAAGACTACCGGTTGTCAGGAGACTGCTATCCTAGTCCTTAGGACTAGCAACGCAACTCCGTACGAGTTCAAATAGGGCTTCAATTATTTTAGTTTGACGCTTGTTTTTATCATATACCCTGCGCGTTTGATCGCTACTTCTATAACTTAAAAAAAAAAAAAAAAACAAATTAAAATACCTTAAGTCCAAGTTTCTTCGAGCATGCGACAGCTGGTGAGCGGCATGCGGCAGTGTGCGGCGGCGAAGGGCTGATAATAAAACAAGAATATTCTCGAAGGGCGCAAATTAAGCAATAGGCGAAGCCTCGAGGGAGTCGTAAACACAATAAATTTAGCTCAGGGATACAACAACCGCCTCGCACTTGTTATGGATTGCTACTGGATTCACGATTTTCTCCGAAACGCCTCAGACGAGCTATCGCAAATAATTTTATATGCTTAGAAAAGCAGCTTAGATACGTATTTGATTGAATTTGTTAAGCTGATAACGTTTTCATTCTCACAACAATATGGTATCAACTAGAGAATAACTTCGATTGTTCTTAATAATTAGAGAGAATATTGAGATCGATTAAATGTATTATTGGAAGAACGCTGATTAATGACCGCTTCGATTTACTTCAAATACGAATACTGTTATAGTGAAGTTGGTAACAAATGTCCGTGGGGACTAGCGACCACTGGACAAGTGCACAACATGTCTCTTTGTTATTTTATTATATGAAACAAATAATACGTTTGCAACTAGGTACCTGTGAACGTCGCAAAATTGAAAAAAAAACATTTTAAAATGATGTTAATGAATATGCACGCCGGATCGCATCGCTGTTAGAAGCAATAAATATTTAACCGTGTTCCAACGTTTTAGTTCTGTCAATAACATCGCTGGAATTGCGACTTGGCTTTTAATTTCACCTTCGCTGCGGCACTCTCCAGCTCGGCATAAAATACAGCATTAATATTTACCGCTGTGTATATTAAATAACGACGGAAAACTTTAAGAATACCTTAGTGCAAAGGAAATTACATAGAAATTACTTGATGTTTATTAAAAATGAAGCTTTAAATAAAATGTAAAACTGATTACATGAACCATGAACCAAACACGTGACTCTTTAGTAATAAAACGTTAAACAATTATTTAATTGAATAAATTTCATTTTACTTTTTGACATCCGTGAATTTCAGGAACTTAAATCGGACAGATATAGTATTTAACTAACCAATTATTAAACGGTCGATTTCACATAGAGTACTGTTCGTGGCGTATAGATATCTACGATGGCGGACGGCAGCAACTGCTAGACATCTGTATCTGGCTGTATTTTCACCTTTTTATTATATAAAATTAGAAATGGCGTCGATAAATGCTGTCCATGGAGATCTGAACACAGTTTCATTTAGAACGGGAGTGGTATCTGAAGACTAACATATAAGCTCTTATAATAATTTGGCCTTATTTTAATAGGGAGGTGAAGAAAAATCAGGCCTGACAGTTCCACCATAAGCTTTACGTCAAAGATCTCCACCACCACTTTATTATAAAAAACATTAAATATCTGCTATCCAGTACAGCCAGCGACGATACATAACATTTAGTTTGTTCGCTGAGATTCGTGGTCTTATTTTTAAATTAATAATAAAGATTGTTCACTCGACCTTCGCTCTGAAAGTTTTTGCGTTCAATCGTTGCGATCAATCAACCAATCTTACTCTACATGTAAAAACTATTGACGTCTACTACGTACAATATGATCTGTTTAAACATCCAACAGTTCGATAGTCGATTTGTCAAAATTTTGTGTGTTTGCCGGCTCTATATACTCGTACATATACATACATATGCGAGGCGACCATCTCAGGCTTCAAGCAACGCATCATTAGTTAGACATTACTGTTTTGTTGTTGGTGGAATTTTTATGTTTCTAGTTTTCCAACATAAAAATAAATGTGAAAAGAGTGTATTATTTGTGTCCTAATTTTTAAGTTAAATATACGACTACGCTAAGCGGAGAAGACAAGAATTTTGTATTGTTTTTGAATACTTACATATTTCAAGCCCCTTTTTAACTTTCGGTCCAATAATATTTTATCAGAGATTGTCCTCAAAATCATATGAACCACACTCGTGTGGTTCATATGATTTTGTACCTCGGTACCTACATATATAATATAGCTGGATGGCAGATAACGCCGTCTTATCCATTAATATCGATATCGGTGGACAAATTTTATTATTAGTGTCAGGATCGATAGTCTGTGTAATGTATTGGAAAATGCAACAGTGGCCGCACCGGAGGTACTTCATTATCAGTCCCTCTCACTCCCCTCACTCCGCGCCCCGCGCTATCGCCGGTGTTGTGGCACGGTGAAAGTTCTCTACGGTCCTCACCAGCTTCGTTTCAATATCACCCGTTCTACATACATGAAACTGATGCTCTAACTGAACGAAGAGCCAATAAACAATCTACCAATTAAGGATAGTTTTGGGTCGTCTACTCTAATTACACTCTCAAATGTCGAGTTGAGATCTCAAATATCGTTTTTAAAAGTTACAGTGTATTGGACTGGCACGATAGTACTCTAGTTTCCATTCTTTCGGATCAACATTGCGTGGAAACATAGGGACAAGTTCTGCATTTCGTCACTTCTTGCTCAACAATATCCGGCGACAAACTCCCACCTGCTACGTCTCGCCATTCAGTATGGCTCGGCGCTGGAGCCTCGCGTGTGTAAGCCGCGTAGGCAGGCGCTAGGTCCGAGTATCTACTCGCTGCCATTCAGCGCCCGCCCACGCACGCTGTCTTCCCGTGCGTACTCACCGGTAACCGCTGCTCGTACGGTTCCCACGTAGGTACCTAAACTTTCTAAACAGCTTCCAAGTTCCACCATGTAACATCGTTGCTTGGTTGACATAAAACTAAAGTGGACACTCATCTAGTTCTTAAAACAATATGTAAAAGCCATTACAATTCCCTATAAAGTTAATGTAAATGTAAATATGATAGTGTAAAGTACAGAGTTATACTGTGAACTTGAAACGGTAACTGGCCGTGTTACTGCTGATCATTCGCTCGGTTGATTTTGCATACATAGTGTGCGTATAGATATAATATACTTGTTCGTGTACAGGCAGGTATCAAATGCAGCCGCGGCGATGCAATTTGCCTTTCACAAAACTGCACGAGGAGCCAGCCAGCCTACTCACGATATGAGAGCGGGCAAAAAGCAAGTTTATAGGGCAAGTTGCGGAGAGGGCGCCCCCCCTCCCGACGCGCCGCGGCCGCCGCGTGCAGGCCAGTCCGCCGCCGCTCTCGCTGCGTGCCGCATGTATCAGTCTGCGGTACGATCCCCCCGCACACCTCTGTTTACACGCGCGATCTATATCACGAGTCGCTCGTGAGCCGTTACCCGTTGAACACCACTCTCGAGTGTTGGATGCGAGGAGCACCAGTGACCAGTGTCAGTGTGGTGAAAAACAAGCAGTGCATTGTTGTGAGGCGACTGGCCGCTGATCCCGCGGCCGGTTTGTGTTCAGTGCCGGGCGGCCCTGCCACTCGGTTGTGCTTTCTAAACGAACCCGAGAGCGGCGGCTGCGGCTGTGCTCGGCCTATTCGCAGAGATACACATTGACGATTAATAGGATACTTCGCTTCAGGTGAGATGATGTCATCGGTCCGGCTGAAGTCGCTAATCTAACATAACGTGTGTTTATCGCATGAACCATGAGATCGACATCATCTGAATTCAATAAAAGTATACCAAACCAGGAAAACAAGGCAGTAAAGTCAAGAAAAGATTTGTAGCTGGCGTAATTGTTGGCTGCTCACTTATCGGACGAGAGGCGAATTCGTAATACACGCCTGTTCTCCGTCTTAACAAACGACTTTCATGATGCCTGATCCCTGGCCGCTGGACAATAATAAATTACACCTCGGTATTTATTCTGCAGGTCTTTCTTACTCCCATTATGTTGAAGAAATACGGGTAAATCGAAATATGTAACGATTATTCCTAGCTCAGATATAATATCTTATATACATTTATTTACCTTAAATGATTGTGAGGACATGGATTTACAAAGTATAAGATCCGAATCTGTTCAAAATCATAACATTATCAAGTTTAAAATGAAATAGGAGTTTCCAAGACTTTCAAGATTTCAGAATCTCTCGAATGTTAAAGACAGGTACAAAATGTTGAGACAATAGAAGCCCATAAAGTTCCCGTTAAATCTACCTGGAAAGACGAACAGTGAAAACCTTTAGTAGGTACATGCGTAACGTAACATGAACTCGTTAAAACGTTAAAATTAAAGCTTTTCTAAATAACTCGTTGGGTCCCATTAAATGTAAAATCCACTGATAAATTTATGTTGTTATATGCTTGAAAAATACTTTAACACTTTATACTTTATCAAATCGCGGTGAAAGTTACCATCAATACGGCTATCTATACATTGCGACTAATTCAATGCCTGCATTATCTTGTAAAATGCTGATAATGTACGAACGGCTCAACATATTTTCGTCAAATATCACTAAGACTCAACGTAATGAATTATTTGCATGAATTACAATGTAACTATTATCTACAGCCCTACATGGCTGTAGATAATAGTTACATTGTATAAATAAATAATTGTAATAGCAAAGTATAAAGTCAAATATTTTGAATTTTCTTGAAATCTTTATACCTATTATAAAACTATTTTCCTATTAATATGTTCTTCGAATTTAATCACATATCCGTACAATATACTGTAATGTAAGGCCTGTATATTACCTTGGTTGCACTATTGTTTGTTAAGGAGTGAATAAACAGATAAACCTCTGTGTGTCAGATTTACCATACAACAATGTCACGTAGGTAAATCTGATGGGTATGTAAGTCATTCACCTAAAGTTAATTCATCGACTGTTCACTTATGTAATAAACAGAAAACTGCTCCTCGGAATAGAAGATAAAAAATGGTATTAGGTAGTACTTACAATTTGCCCGTTGTTCATGAAAGTTATGATTCTAAGTTGTTTTACGAAAGTTTGAAAATTCTTGACAGGATTTTTTTTGGCTTGGGAGTTTGCTTAGTGTACTTGATGAAAGTATAGATTCCTAATGGCTTGATAACCTACTTGATAATTCTAAAGATTGTTATTCAAGGATAAATGAAACGACAGCTAGAAACAACTTCACTTTGCATTCGATTGTATTATTACATTCTATTACCGAAATCTCACCGATTAACCGTCACAGAGTCAACTTACCCTGATGATGCTCCGTTTTGGGGCGAAACACGTGTTGGTACTAATATGTGTAATTGTATATATATTTAATCAGCCCATGGACAACCACGTCCAATCTCAAAGAGAATAGAAGTTCTATTTAAGGATGGACGCGGATGCGTTCCTACTCTTCAGCAACCATACCTCCCCAACCGAAACACAATACATGAAGGACATGTTATGAGGGTGGCGGTAGTGCCACCTCGTGCGAGCTCTAACGGCTCTACCGCCTTTTAAATTTAATTCAATAAACCGCTTATTTAAATCATTATCCTTGGTTTATGTAATTGATGTTTTGGTTAATGAATATAAGATTATGTGGATAACGGATGAGACGTAACTGATACTGATGATCGATGAAGATCAGAAAAATCACTTCTAAAAGCAGATACATTTAGGACAGAGACAGGATTTACTTCATTCTAAATAGTCGAATGTAACATTGGACGAACTAGATAGAAAAAATAATAGCCATATTTTATATAAACAATTTTTTTTAGTATCATTACAAGCTCTTTAATTATAAGGTAATAATGAAATAAATAGCTTTAATAACTCAGTCTCGAGGGATACATTTAATAGTTAAATAATCATCTACATGTTAATATAATTTAAAATCAATTTTATCGCGGAGTTTATACTTTTGTTATGTACTCACGATATACTATTGTTTATTTTTAAATACCGATATTTCGAAGTACGCGCAGACCGTCCACAGGCAGTTTAACCATAACCACGAGACATGTAACTGATTCGAAATAATTAAAAAGACAAAAATCGTTAATCGTGAGTATCCGATTAACATAAAAAGACGGATGTATAACAATACCTGAAATTTTGATAAGAAGTGTCAAAATTATTCACATAATTCTTGTTAGGATGATGTCAAATGTAGTTTATCATACGAGGTTTTCCAGATGAAACAATGGGATTTTTTTAAAGCACTAAAAAAAAACTAGGGATGTAAACATAAGTGGTTTGCTTGATGTCTACGTTTTGACGCCTGTAAAACAATGTAACAGTAGAACAGGCGAGCCAAGAACCAACTATGTAAATATCAAAAACATCAGCATAACAGTAATCCTGTATCGCAAAAACTATTTTATTATTAAAATAGCCAAAGCCTATGTTCCTAATCGACGTCACAAATCTTTGTTGAATATCTTCAAGCATTTTGAGGTCAAAATATTTTATGACTCAAAAAACAATAATGACGGTTAATAACAACCTGAGAAAAATAGAGGGTTAAGTAAAATAAGTTCTAATGAAACCTAGAAGCTAAGCTTGGTACTGACGCAGGAGACAACGCAGACACTGGCAGCCCGCCAGGACGCGCTCATGGACTGTACGCGCTCACAAACATGAGCTCGCGGATTTAATCCATTTTAACGTGCACTTCATATGTTTATAAACTATATTAAAATTTGCGCCTTTCGATGTTATCACGATTTCATACATCGCTATTATTGCACTGTTCATCGGTATTGTTTCACTAAAACTCTTAAACCCTAAAACTTATAATATAATATTTGGGGGTATTCACAATTAAGATATTCATTTAAATTTTTAAGAAATCATAGAATCTGTTAATTTTATTTATGCACTGTTGAGTATAAAGCATAACAATACCTTAGGATTCGTAGCTTTTAAATTATTAATTAAAAAACGTAAAAATACAAATAAAAATATTGAGGGGAAATGAAAATCTTTTTCAAGAGTATTTACAATTTAAAATTTTTAAATTGTCATAAATATATAACTTTGAAAGATATTCCGAATTAATTCCGTTAATGTGTGCCACATTTATGCTAGCAATAAATACGTGACAATGAAGGTCCATTAGATAGTAAAGAAATAAAAGGAATAAAGCCTCTTTAAATCCACGGTCCAAATATAAGGATAATTAAATTCCAAGAATAAAATAAAACCGGTGTATCTTCTCTACAAAACCGTTAATCTTTATTGGTATATATTGATAAGTGTTCGATATGGCGAACATCGTCATAATTCAGCGTATTACTGTACGTAAAGTGTTTGTTTGTGTTGCCACTGCCATTTAGCGACTATTTGCAGTACTTTTCAACTTTAAATTTGACGACACGCAAATCAATCTATTTAAAGTAAAACAAAATACATTATTATGTATCGAAAAAATGTGTAAAGAGCAGCAAACGCGCTTGCGGGCCACCTGTTGTTAAGTAGTCGCTGCCGCCCAAATTCCTCAAACATGACTGAAGTTTTTCTAAGGGTACTCCTAAGATTAAGATGGTTGCCATTGCCTGGCTTGTAATTGAAAGCAGTAAATACTCAAAAGCAAATAAGAGTTTCTACACGGCAGATTATTAGGGTGGGTCTGGTACCTCCCCTATTGATTTATACATAAATAAATAGTATAATAAATGGAAGTAAAAATGAATGCTGACAACTTAATTCAGTAAAGGCGTATTTTTGCGTTTAACGTCCCTAAAGTCTTCGTGGTGCCCTCGTGTCTTTTACAGAGATTTTTAGCTTTTTAGCTACCTCTATCCCAGCGTGACCTTGACCGCTATCGGACTCGGAAAAGCGAAAATACTAAAAATTAAGGGTTTTATTTTTTGTAGTTTATAACTAGCGACCCGGCCCAGCTTCGCTCGGGTAATAGAGTTACTTACATTTTTTTTTATACATGCATCCCGTCATTACCAAGTTTCAAAATTTAATAATTAGAAACATCTATTCCGAACGACGATTGAATTACTATATTGAATTTAACTATTTAATTTCTAGTCCAATTTACACAAAAACTTAACTTATTATGCCAAACCAAAACCTTCCTTAAGAATCACTCTACCGGTTGTTGAAAACCGCGAGAAAATCCGTCCAATACTTTTTGAGTTTATCACGAAGAGACAGACAGACGCGACGGGGGACTTTGTTTTATAATATTTAGAGAAGAGATTTTATAGGTTAAACACAATACGGTGGCTTTACTGCGAAGTTGAGTGTTACAGCTAACGTGATATTACAGTGTCAGCTGAAGGTCACGTTTCTGAAATGGATACCTAAACAATAATATAAAGTGCAAGCATGATCTATGTCATCGTTTTAATTTATTAAAGTCGCGACTTGAATAATAGAGGTCGATCTAGTTAAAAAGTCAATTATAATAAAAGGCAACGCTGCAAGCGGAATTCCCGAACTAATGAGCACGAGAAATTAGTAAAATCATCACGAGGAATCATTTTGAACTTCTGCAATATACGATCTTGTATAAAGTTTTACATTTTGTTTTTTATAAACCTGTGTTTACTTTATTACTTACAGATTACTGTCGGCCTCACATAACGAATATGTAACGTTCAAGGTAATAAGTTGAGCTGGCATCGCACAGGTAGCAGAACATATATAAATACATTTATAGCGTTCCCACCATTTAACGCTTTCCCTACGGCTACGACATTGCTGTGTAATTCTGGGCGCAGCGTGCTTGCGGCTTCTACACACCTGTGTTATACGAACAAATTTGTGTGGATTACGTGCCAAAAAAAGTGCTGTATTCCCGTCGGCGCTACAAGATTGGATACGGACATTACATCTGTGTATTCATAGTTGATACACAGATGCTAAAAAATGCAATATTTCAGTAATTTGGTAGCGTATCTTCAATCTAATCAAATAAGCTCCAGTGTCGGGCCGCCTCCCGCAATACTGACCCGATCATATAATATCCCCGCCGCAGTCAAAGTGTTATTACCCTAGTTTCATATAATTCTATTCTGTTAAAGCTGCGTACAGCTCAATAATCAACGTCATACCAATTTAACCAATTTACAAAAAACTATAATTCATTACCTACTTAAAGATATCTCAGGAATCAGGAAACACTTCGTCCATCCGATTGAGCTTGTCGCGTACAAGCAAACAGCCGCGAGGGAGGGCTTTTAGTTTGTATTATGTAGTGATTACAGGTTATTAATAATAAAAACTAACATAGGAGGTTAATTTGGCCACATTTACCGGGTAACTTATTAATAATTATCACCCACGGATGGCGAATTATATATTTTTTAGAATGTCGTTGTAGCCTTGCTTCGCGTGCGGGGGGCGGCCGGCATGCTAGCAAGACACGCAGTCTTTGTCGATATAAATATTGGAGAACACTGGGATGTAGACGAGGATGAAAGAATAACATAAAGCGTTCAACCAATAACGTAATCGGACGCTACCGCACATAAACCCGTATCTCCACTAATGCGCATTGCAGCAGCATGTCGGTGTTTTCTCCATTCCTGCCCAAATTACCTAAAAATAAAGAGCCGTACTCAGCAGTGAGACATGAAACAGATTGCAGCGAAGCTAGTAGTTTTATTTAATAGGAGAACAGTTCGTTTCAATGATTAGTCTGGACACAACAATCACCCGTCACGTGAGTAACGTCCCGTAAGCACCTACACCGTACGGAGCAGCGGCTCGGCAGCTGCGCTGCGGGCGCCGGCGCCGCAAAAACCCGCCCACTTGCTCCACATTACTCCGCACAGACGGAGCAATTACCGGCGCCACAAAAACTATCGTCGAGTAGACAACACGATGTGCTCGAAAGACATAATGACACGAGTGTAGCGGAAATGTGAGGGAATGACTACGCGAGGCAAACATTACCTCGAATAACAATGTATAAACAGGATCCCTTAAAGATTTTATTAGCTCCACATGCTAATATTTTAAGCTGAGGTTATTTTTTATGTTTATTTGAATACATTTTGCTAATGATGTTGCAGCTACATTTGAATTAGTAATTTTTAAATGGTTTAGATCACTTTTTGAGGGAGATTTTAGTGTATGTTATTACGCAGACTTTACAATTAGATAAACTTGAACAATTTCTAGTAAATGCAAATTTTGTCCAAATATAAGGTAAGTTATGGTTTAGTGAACATACTAGAACTCAATTTTTTTTCTAGTATTTTCTATTTGGAATTAAGATATTGATATAATATAATATTACACATGATTATAATATGATATTACACATTAAATACTTACCGAACATTATTAGGCATTATGATAATTACTGTTTAAGCAAAAGATACGCTTTCCTAAGTTCAAAATTATGTTATGATAGTTTACAATAAATAGAGGCCGTCCATTTTAAATGGACCCTTCTTGTGCCATATAACGAAAAGATTAAAACAAGTATACCGATTAACTAAGGAAATTGAGGTAGACGGTGAAAGATCTTGACCCTTATGGAAATAGTCCAATTTATGATGAATAAAAGGGTTCTCGGAAAAAAAGTTTTGTCGGGACTGTAAAGATTCGTCCGCAGCCGAGTAAAAAGTAGAAGGTATCAAAAGAGCCATTTCTTTTGTAATCTTATTCATAAAAGTGGTCGGCTTAAGATTATTAAGAAAATAATATTATGTATACAGATGGTAATCGTTTTAATTATACTTTCGACACATATTTTTTAAATACAACTCTAGGTCGAGGCTACAAAATGCTACACATCGTGTGATTCTGTAAAAATACGGTTTCCGGTTCTCTTATTACATTACACCTTAGTTCTCGAGAGTAGCTATGCATCTGTCATAGAAGTAGACATCTTGTTCAGTATTGAGTCAGTTACATTTAGAACAATAGTTCGACCGGAGAGGTTCCACCACCGCCCTCATAATCTGCCGTAAACCATTACGTCTTTCGGATGGAAAAGTGCGGTTGCCGGCTACACTTTGAAGCGAGGCGACCATCTTAGTCGTCAGGAGTAGCAATTCAGATAGGATTTCGGTTGCGTTTTGTGGTTGTACGTGAATATATGGTACGTGTACTATGGGTTGCGACTACTTAACATCTTTGCATGCATTAGCTTTGCATGCTCGTTTGCTACTCTTCTCACACAAAAAAAATAGATTGATTATCCTTACATCTGTTCGTGTACTTCTTACTACTTACTTACTTCTTACTTCTTACATCTGTTAGTGGACTTCTTGTTCGTTTGCTACTTAACATTCATAAAAGAACTGGCGGTATATTCCCGATGCATTAAGACCATGAACGCTTCGTAATTCGTACACCGTTCTATAATAAATTTCCCAAAAACGATTGACATAACCAGAGGATGTCTGGTAGCGGCGGCCATCTAGTGATCACTAACAAAAATTATAGTAATTGACAGCTTCCCGTAGGAGCGCCGGTGCGAGCAGAGCCGGCTCCTGCTTGCCTATCGTATTATCAGGGGGATTATTCGTTTTGTTTCCAAATAGACAAACACGTACGCGTAATGTATTACACGAATTTAAAGTGCGTGACTCAATTTAGAAACTCTGATCTAGAAATACGACAAGATATTTTACAAAAAAACTTGAGATGTGCCCCCGAAATCATGTTGAAGCTATGACTAAGAAAGAATATATAAACGTCATATGTTTAACATTAAGATAAAAATAAAATAATTTTTGAAAACGAGTAGCTTTTAGGACCCTCTCTTTAGAGTATTAATATTTACGGATACACAATATCACGCACAATAGATTTCGATGGATTACAGACTTACCCCCTACCCTCGGTCCCCACGCCGGACACGATTCGATCAGTCTGCTGTGAAGTTAACGATTTGCCATCCCTGTTGGTAATTAGGCCATCTGTTATTTTTCATCTTCGCTTCTTTAGCTAAATTCCAGTAATTTTCATGAACGACAGCGTGATTTAGTCATCGTGCCCCTCGAACGTTGGCGAGACAATTATTCGTCTACCGAGATAAGGCAGTCTCGTCGACGCTTGACCCACAAACAAAGAAAACTTCTCTACGAAACCTATCCGCTCCGATTCGTTTCATTTGTATTAATAAGCACGCTGCAGTTGACACTTCGAAATATCAACTTCGTGCCCGAGAGCCGGCGAGTAACGCGCCGGTAAAGGGTATCATTTGTAAAGGTTGCTTGAAAGGAGCATCTTCATTCAGTGCGACAGTTTTTGTCAAAGCAGTTTCTCTTTATTTACTGTCTCCTCTGCGCTCATTTATTAAACTTACACAATAAAAATAATATACTTATTTCAGAGACATGTCAGTATCAATGTCACTGTCTCACTGCAATGCACAGGTTCTTATTATTTCTTTATCATATATGCAACGTATAGAAGAATGACGGGAATTAATTATTGTATTAACTACTCGTGCATACACATTTGCATGCAGCAAGTAACAGACATAAATCTGTCGACTTTCATTAGTAAAATAAACGGACAGGAGAATGAAAACATTGGAATGTCATCCACATCAAAGAAAATACATATTATATATATCGTATAAATACTACTCGTTAAAGCATTAAATTCCAGTTATAAAGCACCTTTGAAATCAAAACTTAATATGCTAAATTTAAGATTGAAGCTTCATTAAAATCATCATATTAATATATCAGTGATTCAGCTAAGAATATGTTGTCGGTTTGGTTCTACATTGAAATAATCCGAAAAATAAGCCCTGTGGATGACCAAAGCTTAAAAAGGATATTGATGAATTGTGTGTAATGTCCGGGCCGATCCATTGCGACTGTTGACTTCAAAACAAAAGTTAATGAATATAGACTAAAAAGTAAGTATTCAAAATATATTTCTATATAGCGCCAAATCAGTGAAAATCAATTATTTATATTTTAATTAGTAATTGGATAGTATAGTGTAGTATATACATTTTCGACCACGTTGGCTAACATAGTCATTATGAATCGTAGTGACATAATGAAATTTCAGTTCGAATAATAATGGCCAAAGAAAAATACAGCGTACGCTGGCGACCGATACCTGAGGAAATCGAGAAATGCCTATTTGTATCAGTTGGCCGTGATAATAGTAAATGTGATAGATTTTGTACACCGTTGCGAATATTGTAAAACTCTTACGTATGTAGGTTTCTACATAATGGTTACTTAAAATAAAATTAAAATAAAAGATACGTACGTTACTACTTTTGAACCTCAAAGAAGACTGCTTTATCAAAATTTTAAAATTGAAAGATTCTCGCACTGCCATTTTACCGCAGGAGAAATTCTATATAATTTATCCCTCTACAAAATGTACAACTAAAGTCGCTCTCCGTAGTTAACATTAAGATTAATTACCATCTACCGTTTTTTTGGTATTTCTATAAAAGTTTGAGTCATAAAGAGACGTCATTGCTTTAATTATAATTTTTTATTTTTACTTATCTATTTTGGTAACGTTTCATAACATGTATCATGTATATTTCTACTTTGCTGTAATCTTTTTTATTTATCACCGTGTAGTTTATTTTTGTAGATTAGTAATGACCGAGCATAAACGCCACCTAGTGTTAAGTGATCGATGCACGCAAGGGCATCCACGTCTAAATTTCAACAGGACTAACCATATTACCATCTAATGTCGTACATAAGTGCATTGCGACTGCGGACTGAGATGGTTATTTCTCTTGTATGTGTGGCCGGCGTACGCACTACTTCAACCCACAAAAAGTGCTTTACGGTAGATTATAGGGATGGCGCTAATATTTCACAGGTTAAGCTTTTGTTATGCCACCTGACACTAAAATAATAATAGTATAATTGAGAACTTTGTTATCCTAATATCAGCAAAGACGAATATATTTATACTCAAATGTTCGCCTTTTCGGCGTGCCGTTATGCTCGCCCCCGGTGAACCAGCCAGCTGATCCAATCGCGACGCTAATCCGGTACTAAGGGGCTGAATAGGGTTGCCAACGTCTATGAAATAATATGGGTTTTTGAAAAGTAAGCCACAAAAATATAGTATTTAAGATCACGTTTAAATATGAGCACATCGTTATCAGTTTTACAAGACACTTTACTGATCGAAAGGGGAGGTACTACCGCCACGCGGAGGTATAGTTGTATGCTCACTTGTGTGTTATGCAAGAAGACTATTTTAATCCCAAGAAGTAGTAATGCATCTGTGATTGAAAATGATCGATCTATGCGGGACACCTGTTGTCTTATTGCAAACAGAGATTGAACCATAGTATTTTTGTATATTGAAGTATATGTTTAAAAGGTGGTAGAGCCGTTAGAGCTCGCCCGGGGCGGTACCACCGTCACCCTCATAACCCGCCGT
>DWON01004268.1:0-16533 GCA_018251015.1 Phocides pigmalion okeechobee | reverse complement strand
GAAAACTTTAAATGGCTCTCCTGTAAAATTAGGTCTATTCGCGTTGTGGCCCTTTTGTTTTGAAGTAGCGACATGTGCACCGCAGTCAAAATGTTAAAATGGTACCACTTATAATACAATAAATAATAATGATTCCTCTTCAGCAGTTACGCTCGGCTAGCGCACTTGGTAGACTCCGGATCCTTATCAGAGAGTTCGCAGGAGACATACACTCTTTGTGGCGTTATGGAGCGCCCTTCCCCACGTTTCTCAAACTCATCGGCACTCTACTCCTATGTCTGTTTGTCATCATGCCCCTCATTTACCCGATTTTCTTACTAGCCGTAACATACTTCACTTGTGAAGGACTTTACCTCAGGTAAATATTTTAAGTCTAATTTATTTATTTAGTGTCACTTTGACAGATGGAAGAACAATGGCTCAATCGGAGAGATATGATCATAATATACCGTAAATATTTTTATGTCTTGATTAGAAAGATGGGGTTGTCGGTTACTTACACGTAAGAAGTTAAAACATATATCCAGAAACATGGTTCTTATTTAATTATGTATTTCTGCTTGAATGGGAATTGAACATGAGACGATATTTCATTTAATTAATAATCCATGTTCACAAATCCACTTCTGCCTGTGAACGGATCACGAGTATCTAATTAATTTTCATGAGCCTTTCTGCACCTTATTATCACCGTATTATTCTTTTTGTTATTTAAATTCATGATATACATATGCATTACATTTTTATGCTTAACGTAATAGAATGAATTTAATTGGAGCACTTTCGTGCATAAAAATATGACGATGTAATTATCTGATCTGGTGGAAATTTTACGCATAACAAATATTAGATAACGCTTTTGTCATAATTGTCTTACGTTCCTATAGGATTCCTAGTGTCCCAGATATAATGAACGCAAAATAATCCAACCACTGAAACCCAAAGCATTAACGTAAATCCATCATTATTCGAGTGCCTGGATGAGAATAGTTCGGACATCTCAGCATGTTAGGCATTCGCCATGCGACTCGTCGTCGACAATATTGTTTGTCAAATTTCTCATAAATGACCGATTATGATTTTGCAGCTGGTACATGGACCATCCATGGCATTTTCTACCATCCAACATCATAAAGCGAGTGGTAGCTGTGACATTTAAGCCGTGCCCTCCGAACGACGTATGGAAAGTTCGAGAAGTTCTTACCCGCGGCATACTAGTGGCACACTCGCTGGCTACCTCCGTTGACTACCTATGCGTGATGCAAGGGCTCTTGGATGAAACTTAAAACGGTATTTATTTCTATCATAATATCTAAGATGGATGCCTCGCATGTAAGTAAAGCTATCTATCACACCACTCGAACCAAATCAAAAAAACCTCACCGTTAAACTAGCTTGGTATTACTAATAACCAAAAGACGATGCTTACGTATTTGGAGTTGATTACAAATGTCGGCAATGACGCTTCTATACTTCTCCAACGTCTACTCGTTAATAAGTAAAACATGAACATCATATGTTTAAGTAAATAATAGAATCGCCAAAAAATCTTTAATCAATTTAATAAAAGCGAATGTACTATTTAACGTTATTTACTACACTGCCAGATACTATGTATAATTACTCTATGTCGCGCTTCAATTAATTAAATTCTGGTTTTAATGATAATCCGATGTCGTAATTATACAAAATATGTGTACTTTCATAATTGTAACATAAGATATAAATATATTAACATTATTATGCACAGTAATTATAGTATAGCTGTCACAAAATGTCAATGATATTTAAATATGAAGATAACTGTGCGTTATTATAGAGTAATTAGTACACTGCAAATTTCGAAATTACCTTCTAGTCAATGATTTTATTCTAATTATGCAAATATCTGCAGTTTCAACCTTCCTAGGACTCACTTAAGGACATATTTTTTTCATCATCATAGAAAGTCATCCATGTTTTGATGTAGCAGGAAACCTTTTCTTATTTTTTACTGCATTATACTTTAAAATATAAAAACTAGACTAATCAGAAAAATGCCAATCAAGAATAAAATTAGCGTAACGAGCGAATCACTGAGATAATTTACTAACCAATATACTTAATCTTAAGAAATATTTTGTCTTACATTGCTTCGTTTTATGATAAATAATACTATAATAAAAACATTTTTATGTTTTTCAGATTATTTTTTATAATTACGTTGCTAACAATTTAATTAGAGGGATAAGAAATAAATAAATAACCTTCGAGACGTATCTTGGAAAATATTTTTATTATAAGTGATACTGTACACTTCAAAAAAGTGTTACCGAGGTGATAAGAACAAAAAACTTCACACCCTAGGATGGTTCTTCGCTCTGTGCTGTAATCTTAATCCTATCTTCAAAATATTGTACACTATTATTGAATAAATGGAAGATAAATTATCTTTCCGCGACATTGACTTTATCTGAAGGAGACCTTTGTAAACAGCCTCTTAAGTAAGATTACCGTTAAAAAAGACGGGATAACAAAAAGAACGTTGGCTGTCCGTTATAAGCAGTGCACCGAGGTGGCTCGACACTGGCACACGACAACAATGGCGTATTGGACCATTATTATCGGCCTGCTGGCTCTCACCCAATCGTGAGTACATTCTAACGAAAGCATTACTTGTTTATTCATCTACAAAACAACATATAACAATCAAATTAGCCATTATGTTAAGCAAAATCTCAAAATTCATTTTCGTTTCCAATCCACTAATCGAATAATATGATTCAGTTCGAACTAACGAAACGTCATTCACTAGCAAAACGTGACAATCGTTCTAATGTATCTGGGATCTAAATATACAGGGACAACCACGCACTTTAAATATATTAGGGTATATCTTAATTCAGAAAATTCATTTAATTAAAATATACCTTGATAACAAGTACCTATTGATTCGACGCGTTTTATTAACCTGTAAATTGATTCTACAGATAATTATAATAACTGAGATAAATAACAGGCTGACTATAATAGGTACTTGAAATTCTATTAGATTTTGTCTAGTCTTTCCAGTTTAATATTAATATTTATACTTTTGTACACAAATAATGTTAATACAAATTGATTTAACAGATTCGGAGTATTCGTAGTATTGTTATATAAATTTTATTAAATGTTATAAAAAAACTTTTTGAATATTTTGTATCATAGTTGTATCGAACGTGAGCAGAAAGTAAGTCAGTCCATTGTTGTCCTCAGTTAGCTATTCAGCCTCCAATTGGAACATTGGTGACTTTTTCCAAAAGATAATTTATACTAAGTCTATTTTTAGAAAATATCACGCTTTTATTACGCTGATAAAAATACCATTAAGAAATCTTTTTATGTTAGTCTTTGACTGGTTTTCAATTTAGACGTGGATAATAATTAAACGTTGAAATCAGTCACTTATGGCAATAAAATCCGAAACACGCATCAATAATCACATAATTTAAATCAAATAGTCGTTTAGGTACCATGTAACATTATACGATACCTATAAATATTATACATTTGTCTTCGCATCAAAAATTTATGGATTCCTATGAATCAAGTAATAGCACATTTTTATATTATTTGTATTAAAAAGTAAAAAGTGATCATAATAAGGTATAATAAAGATTCCTGTAGCTTTCTACCACGTATACGGCTAATAATTTATTGTTTCTATTTGACTCTTGTCAACTGCAATAAATGAATCCAAGTGAACACAATTCTTTAGAAAATCTACAGTGGCAAATTAAAAAGAATGTAAATGAAGAAGAATTATCATAACTAAAGAAATTGAAATAGACCTCACGTTGTTTGAAATGACATGATTATATCATCGTTTATTTTTAACAAACCTATTTATATTTGAATAACAGAACGAAAAAGAAATTTAAAAACAGCCAAACGTTATATATTTTTTATTAATATTGTAATATTAATTAAACATAAATAACGAAATTAACAAACTTAAAATTTATGTTTTTATTTGTAACCACGATAACGTCTGTTATGATACACAAAATAATTAAATAGACTCCTAATTATTTTTTTATATTAGAATTGCACTGCGTGCTGTTAAGTGGTCGTTGTGGCTATCCATATTTAACGTTAACCAGGCCTGAAGTGTTTTCTGTAAGAATTTATAGTCCTTAAGGCGGTCGCTTCCCTGATAAGAGTTGATTTGGCCGCGCCTCATCAATTAAAACATCTTAGCTCTTCCACGTTCTATAAAAATTATGACGTTGACAATGGTACTTTCCCTATCGAACTAATGTTCCAACAACTATATAAAGGTCATTCTAGAAATTATCACTAACATCACTCAGATGGACTACCCATTATAATATTACTTGGAGCTATTACATGTCTATTTGATTAGTCCATTTGTGGTTGGTCCTAATCTACACGTTTCTTGACTGGTTTTTCTTGCGCCACGTGTAACCTGCCTCAATGAGAACAAGATACGGAACTGCCAAGTATTAAATAGGGTAATTCTTTATAGTAAACATACCTGTTTACACTATTACTAACTTACAATATTACTAACCACATAAACAAATAGTGGCAAAGGAAATTTTTGTAATATAATTTCAAAGTAAAGTATTACTGTCTACTAATATTATAAATGCGAAAGATGTATGTTTGCATGTTCCATTTATACATAAACGGCTGAACCGATTTTCATAAATTGTAACATAAGAAATAAATATATTAGCCCTTGGAGGCAAAAGACAGACGAAATAAAACTTAAATGTATTGAAATAGGAGACGCAATTTACTATTAAGTTTTTTTGTATTAATAATACAAACATAGAAATTTTGGAAAATGCTCCTCCTACAATGTCAAAAAGGGCTTAAAAGTTGAAATTTTGTAATATCGACTTTTGCGCGGGCAAATGTATGTATATTATGTACTCATGTATGTAACGAAATTGAATTTTAAAAATGAAGAATTTAAACACTTTACAGTAAGAAAACTTTCAACTACACAGTATTTACTAACTCGAATTACTTATGTTCTTCTAATTATGTGCTGACATAAAAATCTTTTGACTGCTAAAATGCATGTTAAATAGGTATTCAGTCTTTAAAATGTTCTATAATGATAATATTTACCATGACTCTTAATAAAACGCCTGATTTCATTTATAATTCTTCATCCTTGTGCATTAATTTAAATTTAATGACATAAGTCACTTCCTACAATTAGTTCCACTAACACTAGGAAATATGATAGATGTGTGGCCCATAATTTATATTTATTTTATTTCTTAGGGCTCTGAGTCAATACACAAAGTTTCCTGAAGGTTTTACTTTTGGAGTGGCAACAGCTTCCTATCAAATAGAAGGTGCTTGGAACGTAAGCGGTGAGTTTAATACTTCTAATATAAAATTTTTTCCTTAAACTTAAGAACAATATTGAGTCATAAATTCATCAGAAGTACCTCCCTCAAATTTTTAATCTAATGCAATGTTCAAGTGGATTCAAAGATGTGATATCTTGCGTCAATCAATACTTATCGACTTATATAGCTTCACTGTATAATATTATTTTATCAGATATTCCTTATTATGTAATATTTTTTTGTATTGCAGGAAAATCGGAAAATGTCTGGGATCGCTTAACTCATACTAGGCCTTGGATGATTGCTGATGGCACAAATGGAGATATAGCATGCGACTCATACAACCGGTACCGTGAAGATGTAGAGGAACTTGTGTACCTCGGGGTGGACTTCTATCGTTTATCGTTGTCTTGGGCAAGAATTCTACCTACAGGCCGCATTGATTTCGTTAATCCAGATGGTATTAGATATTACAACGATCTACTTAATGCTCTGGCTGAGCACAACATCGAACCCTTGGTAAATATGTCATATGGCCTGTACACAGTTGACTTAAATTAAGTGTGAAAAATATTTAAGTAGTTCTCCAACACTCATACGCTGACTAGGGCTTTTGATAAGATCAATCTTGAAAACTCTCAAGATTGTGTGAACCATTTACAGGAAAATACATCTCGCTGTATATAACAAGGTCAGAATACCTAATTTACAATAGAGGAATTAGGTTTTCTTTCTAAAATTTTACAACAATTTGCGGCTAAAACTCATTTATCTCCTGTTTAGATAAATTTGAACATACTTTACTACGCTACTTGAACGCGTAAATACTAGTGAAGATGTGGAATAGCAACCAACCTTAGAATGTTTTGAATCTGCCAATAAACCCTACGGCTCTCATTTAGTGATAACCGGTTGCTTAAAATGCAATCCAAAGCATGAAAACGCGCCACCAACGGTTATCTACGGTCAAGTACTAGAACGTAATCAATATTACTTAACTTTGTGAATTGTCAGTACACAAGCTGCAGGGCTACTACCACTTCCAACCGCTGTTATTAGTCATTTATTAAATTCATTAGAATTACTGAGCATCGTACATAGTTACACTTGATTATATATGTATATAAAATATTTTCATAGGTTACGCTCTTCCACTGGGATTTACCACAAACACTTCAAGATCTTGGCGGATGGGCGAACCCAAGGATGATCGATTATTTCGAAGATTACGCTGATTTGTGCTTTAGAGAATTCGGAGATAGAATAAAATCCTGGATTACTTTCAATGAGCCCTACGAAATTTGCGAAGACGCTTATGGCGATGAAAAGAAAGCCCCAGCTATCGATAGCCATGGTGTCGGAAACTACCTGTGCAGTGACACTCTTCTGAAGGCACATGCTGAAGTGTTCCATCTGTATAATGAAACTTACAGGCCAGTGCAAAACGGAAATATAATGATCTCTATCAATTCTATTTGGTACGAACCCAGTGATCCGGCCAATGCAGAGCAAACAGCTTTAGCAGAAATCGCTAACCAGTTTAAGGTTAGTGTATATTTATCCGTCAATCTTTGATGACGATATACCGGTTTGTTAACAAGAGCAAAATTTAATGGTAAGAACGTGTAACGTAGATTGATTTCTGGTTATATTTATCACGACAACGATAAATCTACGTAAAAAATAATTACAATTCCGTTCCACTCATCTTAGCCGATGTCACGGGTCTATTGCATTGTAGGGATATAATATGTAATATTAAAAAAGATATTTTGTAAAACTACTTCTGTTACTTGTTTTAGTAATTGTTTAGTAACTGCCTATATTAGGATTGTTTTCTATTTATATGTTTTTTATCTTGTCTCCACATATTTGTCAAAAATGCTAGTATCTGTCACAAACTTTGCGTAAAACATCCCATTTCTTAAATAGGTAAATCCACATCCCGAATCCCATTCGTTTAAATGTGGAGTGTGAGTGAGTGCACTTTTTGGATTGGGATGGAAAATACGCGACCAGTTATTGCTTGCAATTATTATTGTTCTGTATTTTATGCTGTAACTAGGATAAAAAAAAACATATTGGCTGTCTTGGATCTAGAATATAGGTCTTAGGCTTTAATAAGAATGGACTATTATTTCACTTTAGTCTATTCTGTATTTATGTCGCCCACAACACAGATAATATTAGCACAGGTAATCTATGGCTAAAAGGCTACTAGACAATAGCTTATTATTTTAAAACTATATTATCGACATACTTAGCATGCACCTAATTTATTTTATTGTAAAATTTCAGCTCGGATGGTTTGCGCATCCTATTTTCTCAGAGGAAGGTGGTTATCCAGCTGTAATGGTTCAAAACGTAGCGAGACAGAGTGCCGCTGAAGGCCTTCGCGTACCCCGCTTGCAGCAGTTTGATGATTATTGGATTGAGAGGATTAAGGGAACGTCAGACATGCTTGGTATTAATCACTACACGACTCACCTTATAACCGGTCCCGGAGTCGACCCCATCGCAAAGTCTCCTTCATGGCTTAAAGATATTGGAGCAGTTACTACTTTGGAAGTTGGTGGAGACTCCGCGTCTGAATGGCTTAGGGTACGTTGCCTAAAACATATATTTTTAGATACAATTCTATACTAACTTTCTCTTTGTTTTGTGATAATTAGATCAATGTTAGTTCATCCGCTAATAGTAAAACGAATTCGATTATATCCGGCGGTAATGGGCGGTAACCATAGAGTCGACCCGTGCTTATTAGCGCCACGATAATAATGAGTTAATAAGGCTGATGATGAAACAATGATCATGAAACAATGATGATGTATTAACGATCTTTTACAGGTGGTGCCTACTGGGTTTGCAAACTTATTGCGTTGGTGTAAAAGCTCTTACAATGACCCACCAATATTTATTACCGAAAATGGGTGCTCGGACCGTGGGGAACTGGAAGATTACTATAGGATAAAATATTACAATGTAAGCATATATTATAACATCATTACGTTTCTTAATTTAATTATGATTAACTTACCCGAAATCCTACATGAATTACTCACTTATTGTGTTGTATTTTAGGATTACCTGAGTGAAATTCTAAATGTAATTTACGATGATGATGTAAAAGTCTTGGGTTATACTGCTTGGACTCTGATGGACAACTTCGAATGGCGTGCTGGGTTTTCGTAAGTATTCTGAAAAGTACGATGTATAATTTGGTGGGTCTTGTTCTTTATACGAATCCAACAGTAGTGGTAGTTGTATCGTTTAAAAAATCGTTACAGCCCAAAATTTTAAGTATAATTTCTATGATCGACTAATAGGTAGATAGATGCCTTTGCATGCATTGCTTAAGATAAATATTTATATGGTCATTAGTAATACTTCATTATTTATACAGAAATAAGAATAATTAATAATAATGTTTGGTCTCAAATATTTTATTCAAATACCCGTAACTAGAAGATATTCATATATAATAAAAGCCGTTAAACATACTTAATACTTTCCAACAAAATAACTATCATTTTACCTCGTGTGTCACTTACGAAAAGCGATTGAAAGTGCTGTTATAATTGTTAAATAGCAGAAAAGGTGTGGCAGTAGTACGTTTCATATATGATTTTCTACCACCTCAAAAATAATAATAATATTTTTGACAGCGAACGTTTCGGATTTTACTACGTAAACATCACGGACCCAGACAGGCCACGAACGCCGAAGCTGTCCGCAGAATACTACAAGCAGCTGTGCGCCACGCGCGAGCTTCCACAGGATGAACGTTTCAAAGACCCCGCTGTAAGTGTTTAGATGGACGCTTTATATACCTCTATAATATCAATATAATAATATTACAATGCCTGCCATTATTATACTAACATCTTGGGCCATTTTAACACTTTCCCTGCAGCGTTCAACACTGCTGTGTACCTATTTCGCGGCGAAATTTAAAAGGTGGTAGAGCCGTTAGAGCTCGCCCGGGGCGGCACCACCGCCACCCTCATAATCCGCCATAAAGCAACATGTTCTTCATGGATTGTGTTTCGGTTGGGGAGGTGTGGTTGCCGGATACACATTATTGGAGGTGACCATCTTAGTCCTCAAGAGTAGGAACGCATCCGCGTCCATCCTTAAATAGAACTTCTGTTCTATTTAGATTGGACGTGTCGATGGGCTGCAGTGACCACTTAACATGAGGTGGCCTGCATGCTCGTTTCTTACTCTTTCACAATAAAAAAAAGAAAGAAACGCGCTTGCGGCTTGTACACACTTGTCGTATGCGAACAAATCTGTACGGATTATGTGCGAACAAAAGTGCTGTTTACGTCAGCGCTACAAGACTGGGGGCGGACATTACATCTGTGTATTCATAGATGATATACAGATGCTACAAATACAATATATCGATGAATTATGGGCGCATCTTCAGTGTAGAAAAATAAGCTCCAGTTTAAGGCCGCCTCCCGCAGCGCTGACCTAATCTAGTATGTGTGTGCCGCAGTCAGTGTTGGAGCGTTTGAGCATGGTATGAGCGGATGGAGGATTGGTTTAGGGTTGAAGGCTATAAATAAAGTTAAGGAATTATACCTACGTATGTAGGATATTTGTAGATAAGTAGTGGGGGGCTTATGAGGTTTTTAAAATTGCATCAGTCATAAGGAGGAGAAGGGGAGAAGGGTAATAACTGCGTTTGTTCCCCCTCTGGAGGCACGCCTAGAGCATGCACTATTTACATTTTAATAGTTTGTCCATTTTTTTATTTTAGATATATATTTCATAGATATTATATGTGATATCTTATATATTCATGTTTTTGTATTATGTATAACCAAATTAGATAAGTTTTTACTCAGAACAACTTACATAACTATAAAATGTCGCTCGCCTTCGAGAAACTATTATGTAAATTAATTAAAAATAAATCAATACTCTTGTTATAAATCACACGATTTTATCTTGCACAGTTTTTATACCACGCAAATTTCGTTAGAGTAGGTGAATAATCTATATTAAATTTTTATGTATATTACGTAAATGTAAGACATATAGTACCAACTAATATTTTATTACTATATAAATTATAAGTACATATAGTATATATACATATATCGTAAGTACATAAAATATATGTACATATATATCTTAAGCCTATTTTATTTGTGTAAATAGATTTTCTTGTATATATCTTCTGCAGCATGTGCTTTTGCTTTTTAACAGGTAAGAAGCCAGAAGTAAATGGGTGGAAAATTCTTAAGTAGCATGTTATTATTACCAAAAAAAATTAATATTAAATAAATTATTATTTCTCCATTTGCTTTTTATTTTAACTAATTTAGCCCTAGAATGTACGTATGTTAACTGTTAAAAACATTTGTTTTTGATGGTTGTTTTACTTCCATGATAAAACTAACCCTTTTTTTTTATTATGTTATTGTAAATACTATCACTTCCATATATAATAAAAAAAAACAGTACGATTGCACTGAATTTCTTTTTCTTTTTTCCTGCAGAAAAGAGCCCGTACTGAACTATAGTGAACTAAAACGAAGGTAAAATGTACCCCACTCGCCCTTCCTTTATAGCAGCTCTAAGTAGAACCTGTAATTTTATGTTATTATTGAAATAACCTACGTATGAAGATGTTTGAAAATTGACAATTAAGAGTTAACTTTATGATTAGTAGTATTTTCAAAAAAAAAAAATTAAAACGTAACATTCATATTCATAATTAAATTTCCTACAGCTCTCTAATTTATATATTTAAGGATAGGAAAAGAAAAAAAAATAATGCATATTAAAACAAATATTTATTTAGTTCATATAAGAATATCAATTTATTTACAATGAAATTATCGTATAGTTATTGAATGACATTTATAATTTCATTGCTATAACATTGACACTTAGTTGTAGAGTTATATACACTACAGAGAAAACTTGCATCTGTTGTCAGACTGAAAAGATATGTTTGTAAATAATTAAAGGCTATACTTAAGAAATAAACCACATAGTATGCACTTCAAATATTGTTCCGAATATTATTCCGTTAAAGCGGTGCTAAGGACTCGCCCTGCGTGCAACTGTTAGCAACATGGAATGTTTCTTATAATGTCATAGTAGCAACCCCCAGGAGGGCACGACGACTCGTAGACGATTATCATCGTGTGCTCTCTGCATAAGTCAATTATTAAAATTTTCGGTTTGATTACATTGAAATACGCATTTTCAATGGTGTGTTGTTTTATTTTTATCAAATAAAATGATATAATGAAAGGCAGTACAATATTGAGCACAATGAAAGCTCCTAATGCGATATTTCTACGGCGTCACCGCGAAACCCCTGCCAGGTGTTTGCCGATGGCTACATAGTGCGTTGCGTGATCTGATACACAATGTTCAGAGAGATAAAATAAAAATTTAAAACAAAGATATACTCAACAGCACTACTGACAATTCTTTTATTTTATCTATTCTAAAGATATGGAAAAAGCTATTGAGAATAATGAACCGAACAATATGAAAAGCATCATTACTTACGAAATATAAAAATTAATACACGACAAATACAAAATAAAGTACAACGAATGGATCTACATAATACAAAGTAAAATGTATTATAAACCCAGCACCGTTACACCTAATTACAATAGTTACAAGTTGCTATTTATCCATAACTGACGATTACATTTTAAGTCTTACAAGAATAAAGTACTTTCACTAATATGGCAAAGTTTTCAATGTAGTATTTCATTATAAAGCCTAATTCCAAATTCATTTTGTAAACAAACTGATTTTATAAAATTCTAGAGACTAGGTGGGCTATTAAATACAATTCCGAAAAAAACAAAATTTTGATTGTTAGGGGTTAGATAAAAAAGGACCGAATAGATTCACAGTTACATAAATAAAGCATTATGTAACATTAAATGTATTTTGTTAATGAGTAAATCCTCAGTCGCTAACAACTAAAGTCAGCCCCATACGAAGAACGATAGCAGTCGCGATATTGCACACTACGCTACGGCTACACTGCCGGCCGACATCGCTGAACGCTTACACGTGACACAATGCCAAATAAATTTCTACACATTTACAAAATGTATTACTTTTGAAAAATCATAAAAAACCGCAAACAATATAATAAACGTCTCGTAGTTGGTTAAGTGTCTCAAACTTATAATATATCAGTAAGAATTAGCATAATTTTCATGGTTCTGAGTTTTCTTTACTGCAAGTCTGCCTGATACTGATATCAAACTATAAAGTAACCGTAGCATAAAACACAGGTGTGGGCGTTCGCTAGCGCACACAACCGAACCGACCGAACACACATCTGATCTGTTCATACTGAAATGTACAGCATTGTTTCTCAAACGACAGGTGAAAAAAAGGGCAGGTAAATACTATGCGACGTTGCGGTTGACAATGTTCTGTGTTAACCTTATTTAAAAGTTATAACTTTTGAAATATTGTGATATTACGTCACTCAAAATGGATAGCCGTTACTTTTGCCTCATCACTATTTCCTACTGTGTTGTTTTAATGTACGGAGTCCAACACAGTGGTCGAGAAACAATGCCGTAAGCACATCACGCTGCGCTACTCCCGTGCTCAGGTTATTACTTAATGTTATTCCTAGCGGCACCCATACACTCAAAACACCTACTCTTCACTTTGACACAAACATTTGTATAACTAATAGTAATAGTTGCCAATATATCTAACTATGTCAAGATTAATTAAAACTAATATATCTAATCATAATCTCCAAAAATTACACAAGGACGGTGTAAGTAGACAAAACACGTTACTACAACGAGTACATAAGTAGTTTAATTCTGTCCAAATATTTATTACATACATCAAAAGTTCGATCATAAAAAGTGTAGAAATAGAGCAATATTATCTTAATTATAAAACACAATAAATAATTTCTATAAAGGCACAATAAGGCACTGTTACGTCAAGGTGTGTTCACAGTCATAGTATAAATCTAATATCGTCAATCAAAGTATCGTTTGTTACGTTATGAAAGAATAGGATTTCCTGTATTCTAAATTGAAAGAAAACGGAAACCTAGCTTATCAATTACTTTGCAATTTGTCTCCTTTCGACCAGGAAAGAAGATTTGCAGACACCACAGATGCCTCTCACTTCCAGGACGCTACTGCTGCAGCAGCATTCACTAGTATCTACAATGACTAGCCATTATGATAGTCATGGCCTTTTTATTCATTGGTTCATTCATCTTACACTTTTCATTTTTTTTCATTATTCAATTCGGTTAACTACTATACAGCATCTTTCCAATCCCTTACTTAAGGTTTAACATGAGTTGCACATTTTGTAAAATCAGGTAGATTTTTTATATTCAATCGGAGATTTTGGTATTTTGAATGCCCTTATATACATTAATCACCACAATCACAAACCTCATAACGATATAAAGTTCACAAACATGTAAAATGTATATTATATTAGTTCACACAATTATTTCATTCTTTGATATACATAGGCAAATAGATTCGTTAGGTACCTACATAATTAGAGAATCCTGCATATTATGTTCAATTAATCAATACATCTCATTCTAATAAATGCGAAGATGCAAAAATCAATTGAACATATTAAGCGATCATTGAATACTTTATATAGCAGTACAAAGTACGGTCACCTAACAATGTCACAATTTGAACAAAATACTAATCGTATAAAATGTGTCACGAACTGTTTTCAAATATTTGCCACAAATGGAAACACACGATACATTCATGATACCACGTTCATGCATACACACATTACGCTAGTTATTGTCATTTTTCTAGTGAAATGTACACCATTACTGTTTGGTCACCGACACTGACATCGCAGTTGAGGTTGAAGTCGTCTGAAGTGATAAGTACTAATTAATATAATAATACCTAATTTGAAATTTTGTGAGCATTGTGCGAGCGGGCGCCTACAGCCAGGTCAGCACGTTGTCCGGCTTGCTCGGCGTCGAGTTTATCAGCGACTGCACGTCGTCTAATAATATGTCATTTGTAAATTCCCCCAACTGGAAACACGAGAACACATTCTGTTATTGATCGTCAGCATCCACTACCATGTTGTTGTTGTTGTTTTCATAAGCATTTTTTTTCTCGATCGGAATAATTTACAAATTTACGTAAACCTGTACAGATCCCATGAGGAAAACGATCGCCATACATTTAGTGTGGTGGAGGTTGAACATTATTAACATAAGATGCGACCGTTTTAATTCTAGGATTAGGATCGTGTCTATGATCAACTTGAATTGAGTCCGCCTAAGCCAGAAAAGGCGCCGGCCATATCTGGCCATTGGAAGTCTTAATTTAGGAGACAAAAGAATTAAAATGTATCAAACTTCCAAACATATAAACATTCCTATTTAAATTAGTAAGATTTCTTTACAAGACAATAAATGTAATATAATTTATAAAAGGGATTAATGTTTTATACAGCAAATAATTTTACTTATATAATATTGTTGATATTGTAGACGGTGGTCATTCACCCCGTAATTATAAATTTTGTGTACACAACATACATACCTAGTTATAAGATTATCTTTTTAGTATACCTATTAGTTTGTACTTATTATAAATTCCAATTCATGTATTTTGTTGTCATAGACTCTTCGAAGATCGAATTTAACCCCCTAAGAGCCCATACGGAACGGCTAACGCACATTAC
This sequence comes from Phocides pigmalion okeechobee, assembly GCA_018251015.1. Lineage (NCBI taxonomy): Eukaryota > Metazoa > Arthropoda > Insecta > Lepidoptera > Hesperiidae > Phocides > Phocides pigmalion. Next base: position 1,462 of record DWON01004268.1, on the reverse strand, counting down.
GAATCTTTTAATTATAAGATAAATACCTGTAACGAGGGCACTAAATCGTCTGTGTCGCCGAGAGTCATGTCGGCTGTGTCGAGACTCGCGCCGGCCTCGCTGCTGCAGTCCATGCGGTCGTCCATGCCGGCCAGGAAGTCCTCTGGCGTGTGTGGCATGGAATATGACTGTGTGACGGCCATCCCCAGGCCGCTGTCGGCGGATTCCTGCCGCTGGTGGTCAGTCAGCCCCGAGAGAAACGGGTCCAGCGGCAGATCGGTGGTGCCCGCGGCGCCCGTGCTGTTCGCCAACGAGGACACGATGGACGACGATTGCCGCGCCATTAACTCCTGCTGGAGAAAATTTCATGCACATTGAGCGTATATAATTATGTTTTAGTTTTTCACTTCACGGTGCACGCACAATACGCTGTTAATGTTAGTTTTAGAATGTTTAAGCCAGCGTTAACGAACCGGTAACAACTGAGATATAGGTTAATTATGCTTATATAATAAGCATAACAGGCGGTAGAAGTTTACTTCGATCGAGAAGGTACCACTCCCGTGGTTACAGTTCGCCGTAAAATAATTATTCAATCGCAGAGGTGTCGTTGCTTGGTGCATTTACAATTAGAAGTAGCAATGCATCTATGTCCGATCACAAATTAATCTTCAGACTTGTTTCAAGTTGTACGTGGACGTCCATTGGATGCAGCACTTTACATGAGATGGCTTACCCACTTATTGTTACAGTTCTGACTTTAAAAAGGATTACATACAAGGTGTCTCGTAAGAAATATATGCAAACCCCGTAAGTAATATTAGAGTGAAACTTGTTACAAAATGTTGGTTGATTAAGGAGAAAAAATAAACTAGCAATTTGTAAATTTAATTTTAAAAAGGCCTGTATTAAACAATTTGGTTTCAATGCAAAAGGACTGAAGGTATTTGGAATTGCTCGCATTAATTCAAAAAATACAGACGTATCAATATTCTGCAGTCAAGAAAAAATATAAACATCGAGTTGAGATGTACCTGGAGCCTTATTTCCTGCTGGCGCTGCTTGAGTCGTTCTCGCTCCCGCTGCAGTGACTGTAGACGTTGCTTCTGCTGGCAGGCCTGCAACGTAGCGTTGGCCCAGCCGCCGCCTGCCAGCCCCGCGCCCGCTCCCGGCGTACGCTGCAACTGCGGTGCTGAAATACAAAGAAATCTTTTCAACTACGCATAAAACGCACAAAGGAAAAAGGTTTAGCCAGAGTGGTGTACCTCCTTCCTATTCTGAGGGAAGACACCGACTTAATAGGAAGAAAGCAGATACATTGCCAAGGTGGGAGAACTTAGTGTTAACTAAGTTAAAAGGTGGTAGAGCCGTTAGAGCAACATTTCCTTCATGTATTGTGTTTCGGTTGAGGAGGGGTGGTTGCCGGATAAAAATTATTAGAGGCGACCATCTTAGTCCTCAAGAGCAGCAACGATTTCAGACA
>DWON01004267.1:0-16536 GCA_018251015.1 Phocides pigmalion okeechobee | reverse complement strand
TAGACGCGACATTAAAAGACAACGCTGGCGGATTATTTTGTTCTACCCACCAACATATTAACAAGGATTGAACATCTGGAGTACTTAGACGGCCGTTTCGCTTCTAAATGTTACTGGCAACCACATTCATCCAACCGAGACACTAGAATTGCTTCACAACGGATTATGTGGGCTGACGTGTATCTAATTAACAGTTTGTTTGCGGCGCTCATATATAACATTGAGTCAGCGTTGCGGCGGCACTAAACTGGAGCTGTGTTTAGATTGAAAATGCTTACAATTCGCTGAAGTATTGTACTTTTAGCATCCGTGTAGTATCTACAAACATACATACGTTGTTTTCGACCGCAGTCTTGTAACGCCGACGGAAATAATTTTATTTCGTTCACTCGAAATCCGTACAGATTTGTATGTACAACACAGGTATGTACAAGCCGCAAGCGCGTTATACCAAGCAAGGGGAAGTGTTATAACAGTTGCCTTAATAACTTAATACAATGCAATAGAATAATACATAAAATTACATGTGCAAAGTAATTTCTGCTATACATAATGAAATCGTCCCAAATCGATATAATTATACCGATTACCTAAAACAATTACCATGTAAATCATCCACTTAATGATATTCGAGTCTATACAGCTTTGATAATAGCTCATTATGCAGTGTTAGGTTAATCAGCAATAGGGGAATGCACTGACAGGTCTGTTAGTGTTCAAATTGAAATGGAAAATCGAATTTTGGTTCCTTCAATGATCTATATGTCAGCTACATTTACAAGTATTTAAAAGTATGAGAACTATAGTTTGACCGGGAAGGTACCACCGCCGCCCTCATAATGCCCTGTAAAGCATTACTTGTGTTTCGGTTGGAGAGGTGCGGTTGCCGGCCACACTTCGAAGCGAGGCGACCATGTTAGTCCTCAGGAGTAGCAACGCATCTACGTTCGAACTCAGATAGGACTTCAGTCGTGTTTATGTCTATGGGCTGCGACTACGTAACATCAGGTGGTTTGCTTGGTTGTTTGCTACTCTTCTCACAAAAAAAGTGCTACGAGTATCTTAATCCTTAAGAGTAAAAACAATCTACATACATTCTCAGATAGAATTTCAGTCCTGATTAATATTACTATTAATAATGCCTACTTAATATTGGTTGACGTTCATACTTGTTTTTACTCGTGGAAAAATAATGTAGAAGAGTAAAAGGCAGTCGAGTGTGTCGGGCCATGAGCGTCGAAGACTGTACTTCGAACACCGTGTAACATATATCCAATACCTCTAAAAGGAGGTAAGTTACATATATTCAATCCAATTTGTGTTGAAAGTGTTTTTCAAGACGTGCTATCTTAAGTTTATTAGAATTTTCCAATTGTTTTTTAAATATAGAGGTGGTACACAATTTTGATAACTTTGGAAGCAAATACTTATTTACATATTTCTTTATATTTTATACAAAAGTATAAACATGAATAAAAAATAATTTTAAAACTTTGTAACAAAATTACTATATTATTTATTTTCTTATTTACAATAATGGAAAACTTAAAACTAATTATACTACTACTAACGTAACCTAAACAATCTAAAGAGAGTCCGTGCCCATGCGGCACGGTTCCAAGAACACTAGCTGCATTCCCGCGATGAATAGCAATCGCAAATCTCTGCGGGAGATATGAACCAGCCCTATTAAATTATTTTATGCCTATGCCCTGTATATGCATAGAGACTGTTTATTCTGTCCATTTCCCATTTACTGTGTCGAGTATCAACCCTAACTTATTTATTATTCGTAACTTCACTGCATCCGTTTAAAAACACTTTTACTTTCGAGGTTTCGTTTCCGTAGTTCTAATAGACCCCGAGTTAAATGGTTATGGCATAAGATTTGATGGACGAATCAAATAAAATTATAAGGATTATTTTTAAACAATTTTGCTATTGCACCCTAAAAATATTTGAGTGCGTCGATAATTTTAATAATGAATTTTATTTCAGTTAAGGTTATGATAATAGTGAACATTGGTATCCTATATATTATTTGTTTTTTACCGTCACGTGTTAGACCTACCAAACGATCATGCAGTCCATCTCGTGAACTGTGCCATCCATGTATATTTTTATTCAATCTCAAATAGGATTATTTTTTTACCTAAAGTTGATCATAGAATCGCCGCTACCTCTATTAAGTTAGTGTAGATTCTATAATTATTTTTACCTTACTACACTATTTAAAATAAACTAGAAAAATCTAGACTTTATTTGAAGCTTCTGTAGTTATTTTTACCTTACTAGTCTATTTAAAATTAATTATAAATATCTAGAATTTATTTTTGTAAGTTCTTTTCGTTATGAAGATTACTGTCAGAAGGCACGAAGAGGTCAAATACTTATAACGTACCTATTAAAAGTTAGAAATACAGCCAAATTAGCTAGTTTTAACGTCGTTTTTTTTTTCAATGTTTTTCGTCATAACGTTAAGAAAATGCTAAAATAAACTGTAGATATTTCTAGTCAAGTTTATATATATATTTGAATAGTAACTGATAATTTCCGCTTCCGTTCAAACCGGACGAAACAATTAGTATGTCCGTTGTATTAGTTCGAGGTTTTATTGAAACTCTCTTCACTTGCCAATATATTTATATTCTCCAAAAAATATTTTGTTCGCCATTAATATATTAATATTTGTACATATAAATAATTTACATTTGTTGAAAAAAGCATTTATTTTTTACACAGCATTATATTGATTGATTACTACTACTAGGTTACTAAGCTGAAAAGTAGATCGTAAACGTTAGAAAAAATTAACTTACTTCGACTACGGTCAAAATTTGGATGGGTGACCAATGGTGGCAAAACTTGAAACGCATTTCGATATATTTTGCTATGTACTAGATATTCATGATTAACGATTATTGATTCTTAATTACCAATATTTCGAACTAAATAATGTGTCATAATGTGTAAAAATACACATGTCATAATGTCTTATTACTGGGCACATTTTGTTTTCACACCGGCCCCTTTGTTCTATAAACGTGTCACCCCTGTGTCCGCCTCACCGCACAATTGATTCAAGGGTCTTGCAAAGACAACTCTGTCGACTTTCAATGTTTTATACATGTACCATAAATCAATCCAATTTTATACGAAGAATTGAGATGAAGATAACTAGAATGAGCTTTTGTTGTAATATGGAAAGTAGGCGCCAACTATTATTTTAGTCATTCGTTATTTATTCAGTCGGTTTACATTTAAAAAATGTATATTTATTTGGTAATGCTAATATACATCCAAATTACTTGAATATTTTAATAAGATAAGACGTTATTAAGATAGGCATAAAAGTAGTTTTTATGTATTTTAAGTTAAGTGTACTAATTTTGATTAAAGTTGTATGAACTACTACCTTTGCACACAGCTTTACTTGGGAAAAAGTCGAAACCTTTTACAACTTACAACCTCTATATTAAAGGTGGACTTTACAAATTTTCTTTCTTAGTGCTCAATGCTTATATACCGTATAATAAAGGACCTTCAAATATTCAGGAATCTCAGTTCAATAATTTGGAAAGTACGTCGCATATCTGGGTATATCAATGACCTTACTCTTTTATATACATAGATTTTGAGATGTTTCATATTTTAAAAAATGTCTAATGAATGTTACCGTAACTGGTACTCTATATAATTAGTTAAAGTTTAGGGATTGGTATAAAAGGAGTATTAATTAATAATCATAGTATTCGTCACTATGATAACAAATCTTATATTATCTATCTTGAGATCTAGACAGTGGCAAACCCTTCCAAGCTCTTTTTCTATTTCTACAAATGATTAAGCTCATGTTTATCAAAAGTGACATTCTAATACATTTATATGGCAATTGTCGTACGATACAGTCGTTTTGATTTGTCGAATAGAGAATTGCGAATATTGGTCCCCAATCGAACAGTTGTTGCAAACCATGTGACATTTTGTTCGCTTATATCTATTTCGTGTGTCATAGTTTCATTCCGTTTATGGTTGTTCCATTTTAATAATGATATGTGATACATACATTCTACATTCGATGTATTCAAAAAATGTACGGATAGTAGCGTTTTTGCTAGATGCTATGCTTTATAAAATATTTGAACATTTAAAACATTCAATTCTTGACCTTGCATTTTATAGCGACTCTACTAATAGACTACTTAAAAAGTCATCTTCAACTATCAGCTGCATTAGCACGCAATTAAGAAGGAATGAGGTCTGAGAGACCCAATTAATGTGAAATTTATTTATGGGAAAGTCTAATTGCTTTTGGAGTGGACTGCCTTAGAATGCATTTGTACCTCTCGCCTCCACTTTTAGTTCTGCTAACGGCTACGCCAGCTCGTAATGAGCGTTCTACGAACAGAAATACGATGTAGACATCCATCTTAAGTATTTTTTGACGTTATACATCTTTAAAAATACATCAGAGTGTATTTTATTAAAAGGACGCCGATGTAACACATTTGTACAATAAATAAAATTAAATGCATATGTAAGTATACACGGAACATATACCAAAATATCGTTTTTTACTATTTGTGTCTTTCTGTCTGTTTGTTTGTTTTGACTAATCTCTCGCACGGCTGGACCGATTTTAACGGGATTTTCACTGGCAGATAGCTGATGTAATAAGGAGTAACTTAGGATACTTTTATTTTAGAACTAGCTGCGACCATGTGAGAAAATCCCTTTAACATAAACCGAAATACTTACTGGATGAGCATACCAGTTGCTAAACAGCCACATCTTTTAGCTTTAATGTCACTATAGTTATCTTACGTAACACCCTCTCCATTGCTTTCAATTTCTTACACTCATAAAACTGTGGAGCAGACATTTTATAGTGAAGTGCATTTCTTCCTTACCATCCAAAATGAAAATAGAATAACAGGGAGAGTGAAAGACGGTATTTTTATAAGAAATTTCAAGCACAAAAATGGCGATCCGACTTCGTACCTAACACGTGTTTGTTTTGCGGTTAAAATGAGTTTGCTCAGTGGATTTGAGACCTACGATTCGTGAAATGTAAATGAAAGGAACAAATGTAATATTACGTTTTAATATTTTTTCCGTAGTTACGCGCTAGCTGTAAGCGTGTTTTTGAACCTAAACAGGTCATAAATTATAAAAGGATTTATGTGGACATTGGGATTTTCGTATAATCTTCTAAATATGTAAATTTTTTACTAATTATTTTTTTATAGATGTTGTAAATAGTTAAAACATACAATAGAAATTGTGTACACATAATAATTCATCTGTGAATTTGTTCATGATTACAAGCAAAATCATCTCTAAAATCTTAGTAAGAATACGCCTATTCGTATACATAATGTGAATTAAGTTTTATGAAAAAATAGGTACTTAATAATAGTATAATTATGTTTAACTGAACACATATCATGAAATACATATGTAATGAAAACGTCAGCTTTTGATGCTAGCCGTGTGCATGCTCGGTGTATAAAGAAAAAAAAGGTTATTGACAATTGAATGTTGCTAACTTCATCATGAAACTAACTTCATTGTGTGTTACTATCTTGCGTCATAAAATACGCTGATCCTTTTTCGATATCGCGTCACAAGTAAAAATAACTTCAAAAATGTGATTACTTTGTTGCAACTTTTCTTGGGCGTCTTGAAGAAAATTAAGAACACGTTGTTATTAACAGCCGAATATCGAAAAACCAGCGATCAATCCATCACTGTAATCCGTTGATTGATTAACTTTTGTCCTGTGTTCTTTACATCTGCTATACGTATAGAATTCGGTGTATAAGAAAGAAAACATTGCAAGATCCGTTTTAATAAAATAATTCCATCAATTTGTTTCAAATATTTTTCAAAACACTCATTTTCGTTTCTCGTGATCAATCCATCAATGATCTAATTGTTTAACTAATTAATTATTAATTAAAACCAAATAACAATTCGCAAACCATTAACGGTTAAACTAAATTATGTTTAAAACAACATCCACAGAGTAATATTATTTCATTTCCTTCATTAAAAATTAGAGGACTAAAGCTTGTTTCACTACGCATGAACGTAACCTAACGTAGATAAGCAATCAGATAATTGATTTTTAATATGATTTCATCCGTTCATTAATTAAAGGATTTTTCTGGTCCCCAGCAATTTATTTTGGAGCACATAGAAAATTCTTGGGTTTGGGTAATCATATTTGCTTCTCTCAAACGTGCCTTATAAATTTTGCAAAGGTTTATTTCGTTAAGGCGGGATCCCGTGGGATTATTTTGGTTAAAATTTAATTTTCTGATACGTTCTGCCTCAGGTCTTATTTAACTGACCTAGCCAAGCAAATAGATTTGTTTACGTCGTCCCTTGCCCTTTTTATGTCCAGGTCTACAGAAATTACGATTATGTGATTTTGACAGCTACAAATTAGTAGTACTTCCCGCATCGAAACCGGGAAGTACTACCGCCACCCTCATGCTTATGATCACTTAAAATCCGATGATTACTTTTAATACAAAAGAAAGACAAACCCTTATAAATAGTTATGTCTCATTGTATCCTCGCTATTTCTATATTTTACGAGCCTCTAATTTGATGTGTTTTTATATTTTTCTTGTTCCATAATATTGCCACTCCCAACCTCTTGAATATTACCACCAGCAACTTTTATATAAAGAAATAGAAACAGATAAAAAGTCAAAAATTTAGAAGCTAATGTTCTGGTATTGTGCGCAAACACGCCTTAAACAATTAGCAGATATTCTGAAATCATAGACATTGATATGAAGCCATACACATTAAAATTTGTATATTTATACCTGATTCTCTATAGTCATTAGTCTATTACTGTTCCACAGCCAGACACGGGTTTCCTCTTAAATAATAATAATATTAATATAATTTTATTCGAGAATATTCCATATTTGATTTACTAACTGAAATATTTACCTTATGACTATTACTATTACCATGCGTGCCTATACCGAATGCATCTGTGGAAAGGTGTGCACGGGAAACTGAGGAAGTAAAACGTCGCAAAAAAGATGCCGCGGCATAATCTACTAAATTTGTGAAATTATTATATGTAAATATGTCCCTTATAATAAAAATATTAAAGAAAGATACGAATATTTAATGCAGAAGAATTTTATCAATAGTCCTGATTGGTAAATTCTATGTTTAAATATACAAATAATATTATGGCATAAAACAAACTATTTTAAGTTTCTATTCATAATTTCAATTCAAGTCCCGAACTTTCATCGGTACTTCAATAATTGAAGTTGTATCCAATAATCAAATGGGCTTTTCGGGACGGACGCTATCGGTATCATCCCTAGAATTTTATTATTCGGAATTGGTTATTGAAGTCCATGGGTGGCAGCGAACACTTTACTTTTGGTAAACATACTGCGTATAGTTACATATATATCTGACACACTTCAGCACATAATATACGTGGATACAAGGAGAAGTGTCTATTTAAATGTATAGATTTACACAAAAAGGGAATCAAAAGCAAGAGTGTTAATCTAGTGGTTAAGATTCCGGCCTCTCCGGAATTAGTGTGTCGCTCTGATTTTAAGAAGTTTTGTTTATATTTAAAATAAGTTCTCAATTGCCTTAACAGTGAAAGCAAAACATCTTAGGATACCCACATGCCTCACTGTTGCCCATAAATTTCTCTAAAGTGTCTGAAATCTTCCCATCCATACATTACGTGTGTGGTCCATTATTGCTTAATCTGTCTCATTTTGAGGTCAGACTCATGTCCAGCAGTGAAACAGTAATGGTTAAAGGATGGTAAAGCAAACAAAGATAAATTTCAGAATTGATTACAACTGATTTTATATACTCGTATATGTGTTATAAACACTGTCAAAATACCGAAAGACAAATAAAAAATACACTCAGACCCTGGAAGAAACAATTCTTTACTTTGAAATTTCTGCATTTTATACAAACACTTAGTAATTTAAAAGATCTAATCCTAAATCTTTTTACTAAGTACTGTGGCATCGCGGGACTAATTGTTTTCTACATTCACATTGTGATAAAGTCTTTGACAGACCTGTTAAGTATGACAATAAATACTTAATTTCATGCATTTCCGAAATACTTGAAGGATTATTTCTTAATAATTATTAAGACTTTCTTAAGGGGCCGTAACAGGGCAAAAGCTATTTACATAATACATTCAAAATTTTTGAATATCTCTTGAGACTTGCCTAATTTAACGACTTTCTAAATGTGACCAACAAGGTTGGGTAAACGTTTTGAAGAGCTGCCAATTATTTGTAAATTTCTCAGTAAGAAAATATGTAAAATTTTGGACGTTTAAGCCATTTTCGGCTTGCGGGTTTCTTCTCAAATGCGGGGAAAGCATGGAAGTATACTTCACCAGACTCCTCCAATGTATGATGGAGATATCCGTCTATCAGATGTTTTTAAACCACCCATAGGACCTCTGAGAGATTTGACTGTTGTCGTCTACCGACATCAATCAAGATTGACTGATTAACGTAACTTCCGAACCACTGAAACGCGTTTGATAATAGGCTACTAATGGCCAACTTAAAAAAATATCAGCACCATCTAGCTTTCTTTTTATTTAGCTACTAATAACTAATTATTCGCACCTAATAATTTCTAATTCATGTGGAACCATCATCTCATAATATTAAAAAAAATTGGGAACTATTCTTCATATAAAAACAAGTCCCGATGTGTGATTTGATGAATCATTCGAAATAGTATGAACAAGTCGTAACATAAAAAAGAACCATTAATTCAGTTATACAATTATACAATAGCAAATTTACTCTTTTTATTTTAAAAGTAAGTGGTATAAAAGATAGGACAAAAAAGAACATTCCTTTATTTATCTTTTCGTTTACTGAATCGAACCCACTGTTCGCAGATTTCTCCCCTATCATCGAAAATATATTTTTCACAAAAAATCTTTTAACGTTGAAAGAAATTCTTATCAATTGAAGTTGTCAGTGCAAATATTTGATGGAGCTGATTCAAGAAAATATACTAATAACAAGAATTTTATGGCGTTATTTACGACGTTATGGGAATAAAGAAAGGTGTAGAAACCGGTCGTGATAGGAATATTCATGGGTTTGACTAGGACCTGTACAACCAATCCATACTTGAGCAATGTGGTGTATTTAATACAAAAAGCTTTATTTAAAACCTTTTTTAAATAAAATAAGAATTGAAATCCTAGTATTCATGAAAATTTTCATTTTGACCTAGTATTCTTTTGATTAGTGTTTATTGATTAATGTTATTATTAAATCTATATTTATATTAATAGTCAGGACCAGTCGGATCATAGACGTGGAGAGAATTACGATCGCTATTCAGTACGGGAATGTGGTTGAAGTTATTGGCACTTTGATTGACAATGACTTCCTGTAGATTTCTTACGTAAAGCTGTATTTACCAATTTTATATTTAGGTCAATTAATTTCGAAAATAAATAATTGTGAGGTAAATAAACAATTTAATAAGCCTTGCGTGTTCTTTCTACATAATTGTTAAAATCCTAAAAATCAATTTATATCAAAGTCCGTCACCAATAACAGAAAACAGCAAACCGGAAATAAATTAGCGGACGTCAATATTTGCTAAAATACGTTAAGTCCGTTCATTAAATGTTTGATCATAAACTATCAATTTAATTACAATCCCAGTTCAGCAAATATTTACTTTACAAAGAAGGAGAAAAGACTATTTGCTAGAGTCATTAATTACAACAACTTTTCCTACACAATTAATTAGATTATCCCAAAGATAGTTCAGTAAATTATTTATTTAAGCGGAGTTTGCTGGTACGCTTTATTGTTTTCGACGACAGTGATCGAGGTTCACATCTCGGATTGTAAATTTTGCAAGTAAAATCTGTATGGAACAATCAAGAGAGTACTATCACACTGACACCTGTTTAGCTTGATATAACTATTGCCTTTGCTCGGTAAGGTTGGTTGTCTCACTAACGCCAGAGGCAGCAATCTTAAAGCTCTGGAGTAAACATAACTTGGCTCTGAAGCTCGGGACCACAATAGGGTTACGGTACCTCCTGTTAATAGTAAAAGATGACTAAAAGGAGTGTTCCAGGATCGAAAGGTAAGAGTGGGAGTTCAAGTGGTCCCGATTTTGCCATCCTGTGATAGACGTCGATATGAGTAGTCCCATACCGACATAGGTAAAAACCGGCAGAAAATCAAATTAAAATATAGTTAAATGATTTTCAGAAAAGTCTTTTAACTTTGAAAAAAAAAAAAACTAAATAATGCAGGTAGATAGGGCAAAAATGTATTAATTAAGCGTTGAAACAAAAAAAAACGTGAAGGAATATCCTATTTTATTATGTGCGCTAAGACGGGCTAGTGAGTTGTCGCCAGGAAGATACGATACGATGCTCGTAAAGACGTAAACGTTGACATCACGTAGGCTTGTAGGCATGTCTCAAAGGCACTCACATCGGGGCATAAATCACACCCTCTTATAACCGAGATATGTCACTATCTGCCAACTAATCCCAATTTCTTTGCTAGTTTTGACGTACGTTTGCACAAATAGCATTGTGCTTTTTACGACGTTTTGGCAGAATTATTTATTATTAGCTTTTATTAAAAGCGATGTAGGTATACTAAACGTCGTGGCCCTAGAGCAATAATATTCGTTCTAGCATTTTTATGACAGATAAGAAGCAATCAAGCAAGCTTTCTGCTAGTGTCTCGACATCCTTATTAACCCATCCGCAAGTCATATATGAGGTCGTACGCATTAAATGTTATGACTTCTGTCTAAGATATAAGTATCGGCAACTGAACCACTCCAACTGAAACAGGCTGATTACGAAAACGGTAGTGATATCTCCGCGTAATCGTATGACGCGGTTTAGTCTCGCCGCCAGTAATGAGTAATTACTCTGTTGCGTTGGGTAAAACAGATAATTGTGTAAGACACTTAACTTAATACTCAATTTTGTTCAAGGATAACGTAGCATTCTTACGGTAAGGTTAAGGTAAGGTTATTTCCAGATCCACTTAACCACGTATGCCCATTTGCTACAAATAAATCGAATTTATATATTTCTATATATTATTATTAGTATTTTGGGTTCTAAATTTCAATATCTCTTTCATTTTCATAAACATTGGCGAATGAAAAAAAATTGTTTATAAAAAATTAGTACATTAACAAAAATATTCAATATTGTCTATAAAGCATTTTTTTATGGAACTAAATATTCTCTACTGAATACTATACTATTTACTATACGAGAGAATTTACTAACAGAAATACGGCGCATTCTATATTGAAAGTCTACACTGGTTTAATGTTCAGATAACTCACATCCGATGTTTATATGATATTAGATGTCAGATACACGAATGAAATTTACAATTTGAATAATAGAATTCTATCTAAATTTTCAATGCAACAGCGCTTTCGAGTTTGTATTTGGAGGTAATAGAAAATTTCCTTTTTGATATATGTCATTGTATGATAGATTAAACCAAAAGCATACAGACAGATTTAATATATGTTCTCTGCAGCGCATTCATTGACACTTGAAGTTGATTAGATAGTTTTTTTTTATGCGAGAAGAGTCAAGAGAGCAAACTAGCTGATATTCAGTAGTCGCAGCCCATAGACATCCACGTACAACCACAAACACGACTGAAATTCTATCTGAGCCCGAAAGTAACCACGTTGCTACACTTGAACTAAGATAGTCGCCTCGCTTCAAATTGTAGCCGGCAACCGCACCTCTCCAATCGAAACACAAGTAATGCTTTACTACGGATTATGAGGTCGGCGGTAGTACCTCCCAGGTCGAACTACAGTTCTGCCTTTAAATGTGTTCGTACTCCTGCAGATTAAGTTAAAAGGCCTATACAATTATACGTGAACCTCACAAGACCCTTAAAACCAGAATACAGAAGTTCACATATGCTTCATTCACAAATACTATTTTCCCTTTACGTTTTACTAAGGCTTCTGTATTTATTAATAAAATTCCATACTTAGTTACTATACATCTTATGACCCCTAAAACTAAAAACCCAAAATGTTAGTATTGTTACAGGACTAAAACTTTGTACGTTTGTTCATTTTTGTTTTTCTATAATTTGAGTCAAAAACTACTAAATCAATCAAATTTTATACATAAAGAGCCTGTACATCGGGACTCGACATAAATTTAGTATTGTTATAAAAGTGAACGTTATTTATTAATCAAATAAATAACGTTTATTTTTATGTAACGTAAAAGCTACCATATTAGTCTACCTGAATTTTTACAAAGAGTGCCAGTACATCTGGACTCGACATAAGTTTTATTGTTACAAAAGTGAACGTTGTCCACTTGATTTTATTTGTTTTTCTATAACAATACACTAATAGAATAATTTACCTCAAATGTGTAGAGTGCATTTACATCCTCGACATACGCTATATTATCGTAAAACTGATCAATAAGTAAGTAGTGATTAATTTAAAAAATAATGATAGTCATGATAACCGTCTTTTTAAAACGTAAAACGTGGTAGAGCCGTTAGAGCTCGACCGGGGCGACACCACCGCCACCCTCATAACCCGCAGAAAGCAACATGTTCTTCATGTATTGTGTTTCGGTTGGGGAGGTGTGGTTTCCGGATACACATTATTGGAGGCGACTATCTTAGTCCTGAAGAGTAGGAACGTATTCGCGTCCATCCTTAAATAGAACTTCTGTTCTATTTGAGTGTGGACGTGGTTGTCCATGGGCTGGACAACCACGTCCAATCTCAAATGGACTCAAATGGACTTAACATCAGGTGGTCTGCATGCCCGTTTCTTACTTTTCATAATAAAAAAAAACGTCAGTGCTTTACAGTTTACAACAGGCGCCTAAATAAATACTTGACGGGCAAAATCGTAAGTCAAGGACAGTGTGCAACAGATAAATTGTAAATACATCCTGTACAAAAATCCTGTAGTAATCTTGATTCTCTAGTTATTGAATGGATTTTTCATAGCTCTCTACGTACATTGATATCATGATTAATTATTCATCAGGCGCACGCGGTGCTCACTGCAATAGTATTTTTATCAGAGGCGATTTACCGCGAAAATGTGATAAGATTGTTTCGCGAGTGAGCGTTAGAGGCGTGAAGGGATATCGAATCGAATGATTGTTTTGTTTTGCAACAACTGATAAGGGCTGGTTTTTATACCGGAGAAACGCGAGGAATGTTTTAGACATCCCAATGCTTAAGTTATAAAAGTTGAATTATGTAGCATAAGCTGCTATTAGTTGCGGTCCTTGTTTTTAGTACCGATCTTTTCTCAGAACGAGAAAGGTAACAGAAATATCCTACTACGCTGACCCACTGCAGATTGTGGAAACTAAGTACACCTTAGTTATTTATATAGAAAGCTCTCGGGTTACATATCCGATTGATAGTATTAATTACAATATATATACGGTAGAAATAACTTCACAAAACGTTGTTTGGAAAGTACGTAGTTCCATGTTTTTTTTATATTTTAAGTGATATAATTTCTATGATACAACCTCGAAATATCCATTTGCGTAGATAAAATATCCATTCTCATTACGAGTTTTTTATAGGACCTTTAGAAAACATATGGCCAAAGTCCACTTGGAAAATATTACATTCTATATGTGAAATAATTTACAGGATCAGCAAAATGAAATTACCCTATTAATTAAGTGCGATTAAGAATAATTTTTATACATATTCAAAGAGTTATTAGTCCATTATTATTTTGTATCTAGCTATAAGCATATTTGCTTACAAATTCGGTAATGGACAACCTCCGCCCCACTCTGGTAAGCAAACACCCGTGTCACCCCGATATACCTTTTTAACGTACATTTTAAGTTTATGATTCACAAAAATATCGTTTGGTCGAACCATTATGTTTTAGGAAAAAACCTTTATTATTTCAAGAGATAAAATACTAGAATGCGTTGTTCTGGATTTGGAATGTATTCAGGGATTTTAACTATTTTACGGATACTCATAATAAAATCTAAAATATTTTGTATTTGCAGATATTTTGAACTAGTTTAGCCCTGACCACGACCCGTGCAACTGGTTGGAAAAATATCAATTAAAAAACGATAATTGTGATTATAAGTTACATAGTAAAATATATAAATTATGTGATGACATTAGTTCAAAACCATAAATTTCAAAAATCATCACGAGAGGATGAACTATTAGAAAGAAATATTTTTAATTGTTGTCCAAATTATTAGTCCCGTTTGAATAAAACACTAGCAAAAAAAACCTTTTATTCTATTCCAACTAGTTTAAAATTATTTGAGGATAGTATCAAAAGTTCATGTGTGGAAGTAACTACTTAGCATCGGGTAAGTTCGTTAGTGGATTCCATTACAAAAACAAATTCAACTAATAGTAACCGACTTTAAATACATTTTATTCTCTGTCTTTTGGCTCTTATTTAAACAAAATCCCTCTTATTTTTTATTCCAATAAAAGTAACCAAACGAAAAGTATAATAGAAAAATATTTCCACATCGCTTAAAACACCTAGTTCTTCTAGCAACAAACATAAAAATAATCCATTGAAACCCAGTTTTTGCAGTTAAAAATGAATGTAGTATTTTGCTCGTGATCTGTTTGTCTTTTCTTTCGTCGAAACTCATAAATCACAGCCAGGAAATTGGAACGGACGTTTATTCATTAACGTTTGGAAAGACTCGACACCGATATCCGTAGTAAGAAAAAACTGACAAAATTTTATTATCTTCTATTCGAAGTGGCCTTAGTATTATATATAATACTTATGTTATAAATCCTATTTAAGCCACGTGGTAAAATCAAGCGCTAAAACTGATCAAGTTAAACTGCTGCTCTCATAATCCTACCTAAAATATAAAATTGCATGATTATACTAGTTTAAAACCGTAAATTTCACAAGTAGTCACGAGAAGATGATGCACCTATATGATGGTAGATAGTCACTGTCAATAAGGGACCTTAAACAGTGTTAAGATCATTTTTATTTAATATTAAATTCACAAAAAAAGGTGATACAATTTTACATAGTATGTGATAAAGTTTTAAAGAAAATGTAAAAATTACTAATTAGTTTGCTACAAAGATAAGGGTGGTAAGCCTTTTTAAAGGTGGTAGAGCCGTTAGAGTTCGCCCAGGGCAGCACCACCGCCACCTTCATAACCCGCCGTAAAGCAACATGTTCTTCATGTGTTGTGTTTCAGTTGGAGATGTGTGGTTGCCGGCTACACTTTGAATTGAGGTGACTATATTGGTCCTCAGGAGTAGCAACGTACCTACGTTCGAGGTCAGATAAAATTTGAGACGTGTTTGTGGTTGTACGTGGAATTCTATGGGCTGCTACTATGTAACATCAGGTGGTTTGAATACTCGTTTGTTACTCTTCACACATAAAAAAATCCGGTGTTCTATCAAAGAGGTGTTGTTTATGTTGGTATATTTACACAAAACATTTGATAAGTAAGTCATATATAATAAAATTAGCACACGAACATGCATATCACCTGATCTGTACCTGTAATCTCTGCAGCCCATGTAATCCTAATGTCCTATGTGAACGGTACGTAGATGTTACTACTCCTGAGGACTAAAATGGTCGCCTCGGTTTTAGTGTAGCTGGAAACCCAGTCTCTTGGAAACAAGAAGAAGAGCTTCGTCTAAATTATCTTTTTCTCTAGCAAAAATCTTATTAAACTGTGGCGTAAAGGCGGCTAATCAATTCATAAAGATTGTAATTCGTATTAAAGCGACGTTATTCTATCAGTTCATCTATCTTTATTAGGAGTTTTCCATTTTTGGTCCATCATCAATTTTAAGAGAGTGCCTTATCTGTCTTTTCATTAAAATATCAGTGTTTTCTTCGAATACACTTTTTTATGTGACTTACAAAGATCATTTCTTTTCATTTATGATGATCTTCGTAAAACTAGTAAATGTTCATGTATATTTTCCACTTATTAACAATGACTGCGTGTTTGTCCCGTTTGGCTTTAACTCCTTTGATTCATGCGATCCGAGTGCTACAATTTGTCAGTTATTTAGCTCCAAGTTTGGGTCATAAAGTTGGTGACGATTGGGCTAGTTAATATCTCGCGCAGAGAATTGCTATCGCTACTCAGAGCTGGAATATGGCCAACGTTTTTGATATCACATGATTCCCTGTTTAAGTTAGAGTTAATAATTGGTAATAAGGTATTTAATGTTATGTTAATAAACGAAAAAAAAATGTTTTGTTTGTTTTAAAAATCTGATTTTGTTACATGAGCCTGATGAAATATTATATGTGGAAGTTTTTTTTTTGTTATGAAAGAGTAAGAAACGGGCTTGCAGGCCACCTTATGTAAAGTGGTCTCTGCAGCCCTTGGACAACCACGCCCAATCTCAAATAGAACAGAAGTTCTATTTAAGGATGGACGCGGATGCGTTCCTACTCTTGAGG
>DWON01004266.1:0-16537 GCA_018251015.1 Phocides pigmalion okeechobee | reverse complement strand
TGACATTGAACCAAATATTTTAGAAAATATTGAAGTTTTGGTAACCGACCCTTTTTCTTTGCGGTTCAGTGTAATATTATTTGTTTGTTTGTTTAAGTTAAGCCAAAACTACTCAGCCGATAATTATGAAACTTTGAACACATATTTTTATAGGTATTAAAAAGGACATAGGACATTTTTAATAAAGAAAATTGGCAGACATGATTGTTTGTCAAAAAAATTAAAAATCTAGCAACATCAGTCTTTAAATTAATATCTTATTGACTATAGCTTGAGCTGTTTTGAATTTTTGTATATTTCATGTTATTTATGATCTTTGATATTTATGTAAAGGTTTCAACGCGGGCGAAGCTGCGGGAAAAATCTAGTAGTAAAATATAAACTTACATCAAAGCTAAGGAACGTCAGGTGTTGCGGGTAGTTAGATGGTGACCGCAAGTTTCAATCCTTTTGTGCGTTCGAAGGATATATTAAGCGTCCTTGGAAAGCCCTAAGGGCGATTTCAAAACATGTGGCGGAAGAACGCCCATTAAGTGTATCGCCACAAATACGCATTGGAGTCACTTCTGTCTGTAGCTCGACCGGAGAAGGTACCACCGCCATGTGGTAGACAGCTAAAATAGCTTTACAAAAAAATCATATCCATTTCTTGTGTTTTTTTTACGCGAGAAGAGTAGCAAACGAGCATGCAAACCACCTGCTGTTAAGTAGTCGAAACCCATAGACATCTACGTACAACCACAAACACTACCCAAATCCCATCTGAGCTCGAACATAGACACGTTGTTACCCCTGAGGACTAAGATGGTCGCCTCGCTACAAATTGTAGCCGGAAACCGCACCTTTCCAACCGAAACACAAGTAATGCTTTAAGCTGGATCATGAGAGCGGTGGTGGTACCTCCTCGGTCGCTTTATAGTTCTTCCACCTTTTATAAACATATTTTCGTTTTAATACAACCATTTTAGTCCTCAAGAATTGCTACGTGTCAAATTCAAATTAAAATATTTTATTTCATTGTAAGGTATTTACATACACTTAATAAACGTCAAGGATACAATGTAATCAGTATATCGGCTTTGAGCGCCCTGTTGGCTAAAGTTGACCGGGACAAAAAAGCCGACGGAAGAATCCATCTGAGGTCCACATCGGGAATTATTATCTTTACTGATTGACTTAGGAACAGACAGACATGATTAAAATTGTAAGGATTGTTTGTTTTTTATTTTGTTTGTTGGTTACAGAACAGTAAATGGATAGAATATCTGAATATTATAAAATAAAGTTTCCCGCCGCGTCTATCTGTCTGTCCACGATAAAAGCAAAAAGTATTGTACGGATTTCTCACAGTTTTCAACAACAGGTAAAGTGATTCCTGCGGAAGGTTTTATTTAGTGCATAATAAATTAAGTTTTTTTTGTAAATTAGGCGAGAAATTAAATTCATTGTAGTAATTCAGTCGTCGTTCGAAATAGATGTTACTAATTGTTGTTTCAACTAGATAATGACTAGATGCTTGTATGAACGAAAAATAATTTACGTAAATATAAACTCTATTATCCAAGCGAAGTTGGCCCGGGTTGCTGCTTGGACTTATAAAATTTTATTCAATTATTTATATTATTTCTTGATATCATAGGTACTTGACAAACAGCTGTTAAGTGAGCGTTCCCAATAAAATTCAAATTCTATTTACGATGTCAATTACATACTTACATATAATTTGCCTAAATAAGCACTTTACTTCAAAACGCCGACCGGTGTTCGCAAATGGTTATCCCATACACTTTTAACTAATTTCCATCTGTTTTACAACACAACACTGATAAAGCTAATTACATAACTATAAATTAAATATGTGTGTGTGTGTGTGAGAGAGAGAGAGAGAGAGTTAGTGTGTAAAAGAACAAGTTGACTGAGAAACACAGAACACAAAACTAAAACCACTGAAGCTATAATCTTCAAATTTTCCAGAAAGCTTTTTTATATAGCGTAATTGAGTACTAAGTTTGGAATTTTGAAAATTATTACCTTTGAAGGTAGAATATTGGACGGAAGTTTCTATAAAAGCAGGTAAATGAACATGAGAATTTTGTATATTTTTATTAACACTCTTTTATTAGCTTGGGTTGTATCTACATATGTGAATATCTCAATAGACCACTGAAAAAGCACCCCACGCTTTTTTTACAACACCATATTTTTTTCTTATTTAAACTATTTAGTTACATTTTTAATAAACGCGTGTTTTTGAGTTTTTTTTAACTATGATTTTTTCTTTTATAGAGTAAAAATGGAGCCTCAAATATAGGAAAACAAAAAACAAAAAACCACAACGAACTGAGCAAGCTAAATGAAACTGTGTAAAAAATAAAGTTGGTTAATTTAATAAAATGTATTTTAATATAGACTTTAGTACGTGCATTTATTAAAATTGAAACAGAAAACGTGCGTGCAGTCCACGTTACGTAACGCGGGAAATGTCAATACTTTTGCAACCAACTTTTGCATATGAAATTTATTTTTATCTCCTTTGCACGTTCATTTTTTTTTGTATTGAATTAGCAAATGATCAAGCAGTTCGCATTACGCTAAGCGGTGTGCCGCCTATGGACATTTGTAACCAAGATTTGTACATGAAAATATTTTTTGCGTGTCTTTGTTCACGGAGAAGTTGATATAACGAAATTTCATTAGACAGAAGAACGATCGATCTTTCAATTTAGAAATGTTAACTGTAATTCATAATGTGTCTGAAATAGAAAAAAGATTTTTATTTTAGTGTAAGGAAATAAATAGAAAATACCAGTTCTTTTTTTAGTGTAAGGAAATAAAGTAACGGAAAACCTTCGTCCTGCCTTGGGTTTTCGGTGGCTCCATGAGGACAAAGGCTCTTGACAATTGCTCCGAGTCAGTTTGGTAAAGGCCGACTGCCTTAAAAGCAGGTGAACTGCATACTCATTTGCAACTGCCACAAAACGACTTACTCTTTTTCAAAATAAATAGTTGCTCTTTCATTGGCCGTAGACAATTTTATTTTTGCCCCATTTGCTAAGCCAACAAGAAGCTCATTCGGCTCGCTCCCTATATGTCAAAGTAAGGTGCTAACACACCCGGCTCGTTTTAATTTAGGGCGCCAACTGAAACTATTTGTCAATTCCCGTAAATTTATTTGTCGCTTAAATACCTAGTGGGGTTTAAGGGTGCTGTTTCACCACCGACGAGAAACAGGACGAAGATTTAAGAATAGGTAAGGACACCCTCCTTTGATGTTGTTGATATTAAGCGTTTTAAAGGTGTGATTTTAAAGTTGGGAGTTGTATTTTAAATGTGAGAGAACCATAGTTTGATTGTGGAGGTACCACTGCCGCCCTCATAATTAGCCGTAAAGTATTACTTGTGTTTGGGTTGGAGACGTGCGGTTGTCGGATACACTTTGAAGTGACATGATCTTAGTCCTCAGCAGTATCAACGTATCTTCTACGTTCGAGCTCAGATACAATTTCAGTCGTGTTTGTGGTTGTACGTGGATTTCTATGGGCTGCAACTACTTATCATCAGGTGGTTTATTATTTTACACTTAATGCGAGCCCGACTTATACTTGATCAGATTTTATTATCTGTTTTATAATATAATGTATGATTTATTTTGTTACATGTAATAGTTTAGAATTGGGATATTAGTTGTAAAATAAATACATTTAGAATATTAATCACACCACATTTGACGTTTATATGTAGAATGTTACAATATATCAACATTTATTATCTATTACTAGTACCTAGTAATATAGTATAGTATAGTACGGTTAAATAATTTATGTTTTATACAGATTAAAAATAAAATTTATGACAGATTAAAATTTATATTATTACATATTCGCTTCGGTTTTAAGCAAAGACTTCCTTCACATTCCCTTGTTTTCATTTCATTCAAATAAAGAAAATATAATTATTTGAATGAAATAATTAAAGAAACAAGCATCGATTGCATAAAACAGTAAGCGAAAATCTCACCCATTGCCTCTTAAGTGGTCAAACAAATACGTTAACTAGAACAGACCCTTATTCTTATTCATAACTTCATCCAGCGAGGGTAATGTAGCGACGAAAACACAATGTATACAAAAAATACAAAAATACACTCGATCAATACACTACTTGGGCAAAAAAATTGCGTCGACAAAAATGTTTTTCATTTATTTATAGGCTTTCGGCCGAACGCCTCAAGCACTTACGTTTTTCTTTGTTTGTCGCGAATTTGTATCAATATTTTTTGCTTACTTTAAGCGTAGGTGCAAAATAAATTGCACTCAGAAAACTGTATAATTAAGCTACGCATGCTTTAATTGTTAAAAATAAACTAAGACTAGTATTTGAAACATTATCACTAAATATTGAATAAAAAGAAAATAATGATTTTGGTTTACATTCTGTTACAAATAATGTTGCCAGGTAAAATAATGGATATCGAAATGGAAGGTTAAAGGAATCAAAATTTTCTAATAAGGACAGCGTAAAAAAGGCAATTGTTTGCACATAACTTTAGTAAACTATAAAATTACAATTAGTTTGTTGTCAAATTACGCTTCTCAAAAATTGGGACATTTAGCTAAATTTATTTTATCTAACCATTGAGCGACAATGTATCAATGAACCTGGAAATCGGACATTCCGCAATAATCTAGCAACCCTAATTGCAACCTAAAATTTCGCCACTTTGAATCAGTGATCAGAAATTATTAAAAGAGTTTATTCTATTATCTATAACGTACAAAACTATTCCTCGCTAAATAAACCGTTAAAATTTGCAGTAAACTAAAATGACAATTTTTGCAAACAGGTATGCAGACTACCCTGGTGATAAGTCGCTGCATCCCGTGGATGTTGACTTACCACCACCTCAAACACGTCAGGTTCTTTCTGAGGTCAAACGTAGGTGCATTGCCATTTGAGGACTAAGACAGTCGCCTCCCTTCAAAGTGTGTCCGGCAACCGCATATCCCTTATCGAAACAAGAACTGCTTACAGAGACGAAAGTGGTATATCCCCTCGTGAACTATGGTTCTAACGTCTATCTATTAGTCCACATAAGCATTGACTTTTTCTAAGATTCAATTATTTCCTTGACTCAAACTTCAAAGTTAATTAGTTGTAAGCATCTGCTGGCTTAATTGTTCTAAAAGGCAAATTCATTTAACAAAAACCACGCGTCAACTAAATCGTCTCCTTAGTAATAAACGTTGACATTTCACCAAATAAACCCATAGACAAATAGTCGCAAGGTCAAAGGTGTACCAACTCTATTTTGTCTATTGGTTACAGGAATCAAAATCTTATGACAAAGACATTAAAACTACTTCGTAGATAAAATCATTAATGTCACACAAGTAACATTTTGTGTTTCCTAATGACGTGAAATATTTATGCAGAATTTACAACAACTTTGTGTTTCTGGACAAAAAAAATTTGAAAAAAAGAAATCGACCGCGTGACAAAAATCGTCACTATTTCAATCGGCATATCATTCAAAACTCGACAAGGGCTCAGACTATCTTCACGTTCTCAAGTTTTGAGGCAAAGGAACACGCGTGTGCAGCCTCCGGTAGGTCGTTACTTATATTTTTTATCTGCCGCTCCTGTCACTGTCAACATTGTCACAGATGGTATGAATTTGCTGAGGAATATTATTACTAAAAACTTGCAGCGTATTTTAAAACGAAATGTTTTTAAATGTGTGAACAAAATTGTAATTAGCTAATATGTAATTTATACTTTTTGGTTGATGCGAATAGGGCAAATACACTCAGCCGACACGTTAGGCGGAGCAACGATAGGATATAAAATTTGGAATAGGAAAATTCAGGAAAATACATTCGAGAAAAAGATAAATAAATTTAAGATATAGTTTAATAATAACAAGTATACTTAAGGAATAAATGTATTTAAAAGTCAAATATACATAAACAGCTATCTACAATATATATAGGGATCAAGGAAGGATAATCAATATACAAGAAATGGGTACTTTCAGTGACTAATAAAAAATTTAAACAAGTTTTTACGGTCACAACTTAATGCCCTTCCAGTCTTACTTCATTTAGAATAATATCATTTAGAAAGACATTTGTATGAACAAATCATACATCACCATAGATAATAAATAGACCGGTGTAACAAATACAGAAAAGTTTGCCGATATTTCGAATCACATACATGAATCGTGGTCACGGCTTATCTCAGTTAAAAGAGTACACTTTTATCAAAGAATTGACATCAAATTGGCGCCAGGACGGTTTGCCAAAAACAAAGTATTCCACGTACCACCATTGTGTAATTTTGTATGCTCATTTATTGGTAATAATTACTGTAATTTTGACGTTCGTAATTATGAAGTAAGTACCTGACAACACGCTTTCTGGGAAAAACCTCACGAAGGAATGATAACTGGTCCTTTGGACAAATGCGTGAACATGGCGGGCGAGTTAGCAAATTTTCGAAAATACGCCTTTCTTTAACACATTTTAATGTTATTACGTTGTGCCTTAAGGGAATATTGTTGTTCTTGACTGAAAACCTTTTTATTTCTCTCATGGGTCACGCTCTACAAGTGAAATAAACTTCGGTATTATATACAAAAAAAAAATAAAAAATAAAATACCTGACTATGATTAGAATATAACAAAATAAGCGTTAATTCCTAAACTTTTTGTTAATCAGTAAATTAGTCAGTACCACCATATCCGTTTCTAAATGTATTTTTGCGTTTCACTGGATACAACCTTCATTTTACATGAGTAACAACGCCATTAAAAACGACCTCATATACTTCAATTCTATTTAAGGTTGTATTTTGTCCATGGGGTACACCGACTACTTGACGTCAGATGACTTGCATGTTCGTTAGCTATTTTTAATAAATATCCACAAGATGTATCACACATAAATGAGTGCGGTATTCGAGTGTCAAACAGAAATGTAATTCCTGCGCCGTACAAGGAAGACATAAGTGAGAAAGGGTCGAGTAACGAAGAATTCTGGCAACTTTCTTTTAGGTAATAATAAAGGTACGAATTGGGCTCAAGGTTATAATTGAAGTAGGTTTAATTCGATAGCCTGAAGAATGGGTGGTGGCAATAAAACGCGGGTAATGTGGACCGACGCATCGCTCCGCGGTGGCGTGCCACGGCACATGTGATGAGTGGCAAGCGATACTATAACAAATTAAAACTGACTGCGGGGCTCATATATTAGATTGGGACTGCGTCGCGGGAGGCGGCACTAAACTGGAGCCCTATTCTCTAGAATCAAGATGTGCCGACAAATCACCGAAGTATTTTTTAGCATCCATGTATCATCTACGAATATACAGACGTACCACGTACGAGCCTGCGTGTTAAATCGGTATGATTATCGTTGCGTCATCCGAGTCAACTATACTCGAGCGGGGATGTACTACCTTCCCCCCCTACAATCAGCCGTTAAGCAACTGTGTTTCTATTGCAAAAGTGAGGGTGTGGTTACGCTTACAAGCGAGATGATCATCTTAGTCCTCAGAAGTAGTTACGCATCTACGAGCTCAGATAGATCAGTCCTGTTTAAGTTTTTATATGATCTTAAGTACATATGAGTTTTGTTCGCCACTTTTCCATCGTGAGCTCTACCGAAGTCATGGTAGATTATTTTTGACATTTAAAAAGAATTCTGTAAGAATCAACTTTTAACAAATGCGAGTTGGACTAGATCTTACTCAACCTCTCGCGAAGGAAAGGAAAAATCTCGGCAAATGTGTATGATGTATTTTTCACATAAAAATATTCGCTCCAGCCTAAAAACTGATTGCAGTGCTATCTAAGATCATCCTGTAATGCGTTGCTAATCTTCTGAGGGCTAAGATAACTCAACTTCTATACATCCGACAAGTGCACCTGTCCAACCAAAACACAAGACGACGGCGGATTGTGGAGGTGGTGGTACTTCCAGTCGAACGACAGGTCTGCCGCCTATCAAGACTGTGTACTTGGACCAAGCGGCGAGGTGCAGCTAGTCGCGACGAGCCAATTTCACAGATTCGTCACCGATTAGCACGCGCCGGCCGCCGCACTCACTTTAACTTGGCTCCTTATACTGCCTCTTATAAGTAACTAACACAATATACGATTATAAACTAAGTTACTAAGATAAGTTTCGCCGTGACCACGAGCCATGCAACTGGTTCGAAATATTGACAATTAAAAAGCGCTAATCGTGAGTACCTGTTATATAACATAATCACAGTCTCAAATAACGAAACGGAGATAAGAAATTAAATGGAATGTAGGACTAGCAATTGCAACGACAGATTTCATGGATGATAGAAAGATGAACTATTGTTTGCACACACACACACACACACACACACACACACACACACACACACACACACACATCCACACACACACACATCCACACACACACACACACACAATCAACATACATATATATGTGTGTTGTTTCCCAGTGAATTATGAAAGTGGTCTTGAAAGCACCCGTAGTATTATTCTAATACCTATTTATATTGTGTGGATAGCTTGACAATTGGTGGAGATAATTGCAAGGATACACTCATTGATCGTCGTGAATCCTCTCTGCTTTGTGAATGTAAAAGGATTATAGGGCTGCCACGTCCGTAATTCTCACAAATATCAACTTGAAATGAACACATTGTAACTTAGTAACACATTGTCTTTCCAATATATTGATTTCGATTTGATAACTAGATAACTTTACACGTAAAAAGACAAAACACGAAATGCAAACACCGAAAAGAAATTTATAAAAGAAATAATGAAACGGAAATATGGAAATTGGAGTTTAAGAAAGAAGTTGTAACTAGTAAAGTAAGTAAGAAATTGTAATTGTCCCTAAAAGGTCTATTCAACACAATGGTATTTTTTTTTAAATAACATATGTATTTTATTGGTAATAAACTTTTATTAACATTTACAAAAAAACAGTAGGCGACAAGTATTCCAGTCTCACGCAGTGTTTTATTACCAACAATTAAATAAATATAACGGCTAATTTCCTTTGAAAACATGATTCTAATTTTATTATAAAATCTGTATAGATAAAAAGTAAGTTTTTCAATAAGAGCCAATCCAAACAGGCGCGAGTATAGAAATGCGAAATGGCGCCACGACGGCGCCGCAGTCCGCAGCGCTCTCGTGCGCTTACGTGTGGACGTATGGACGAACGAATGTATATATATATAGCTATATATACAGCTGTACAGCTATATACATTCGTTCGTACATACCTCTTCAAAATATTGTTCAACCTATAATATGTTTGTATCGACTATGGTAACGGATTACAAACATTTTCAAAGCAGATCAACATTTTGAGTAGGTAATCCACCGTATTTTCATCAATATCTCAATCAGCTATTATCAAGTCGTTTTTGTATTTTGGTTGGAGAGATACGGTTGGCAGATACATTTCCAAGCGAGGCGACCATTTCATTCCTCAAAAGTTACTTCTTTGTCCGACATTAAGCAGGTATAAACCAACCTTAAGAAAGTATAAACCTTAGTCTCATAGAAGACCGGTGCCTACTACTGGGGCAGTAATACCGATCGATGATGATGATCATGGAAATATCACTTCAGATCATCAGAATATTTGAAATTGAACATGAAAATATCACTAAGTTTTTTGTCCACTTCTTTCCCTCCAATACAATAAATTATAATTGATCCAGATAGATTTTTTTTGCAAAATTTCCTTTCTTGTATCCTATTAAATAGTATGACATTTTTTGTGAGAATCTGACTAACATATAACATACTAAACTTTACCCGCGGCTTCGCTCGCATTGAAGCCCTTATGAAATATAAATATCAAAGATCATTGCAGCGAGTAATAACTAAAATAATAAACTGGTACTTAACCTCAAAAATTGAAATAGTTTTATTATTGCTTATAATTAACAGAACCAAAATACATTAAATATACAAAAAACAAAACAGCTGTAGTTATAGTCAATAAGATATTAGTTTGAAGGCTTTGAAGTTGCTAGATTTTAAATTTTTTGACAAACAATCATGTCTGCCAAAATATTTTTCAATAAAAAGTATCCTATGTTCTATTTAATACCTCTAAGAATGTGTACAAAGTTGCATGATCGATTGAGTAGTTTTGGCATGAAAACGTGACAAACGAACTTACATTCACATTTATTATATTAGCAACGATATAACATAACATAAGTTGCATTACCACACAGGTTTAATTTCAAGAAAAATTTAGAAATAAACAAATAAACCCAGACTCAACCAACGGACATTAAACAAAAACACGCCGCAGCTGATAGAGCAACACGAAAACAAAGCCGAGGGTGTCCACAGATAAAAAAGCTGATACCTAAATGGAATTACACCAAAATATCCGTAATACGTCCTCAACGTCTCTGCCACCTGATGTTTCTTTTTAGATACAGGTGGGCTCGCGAAATGGCTGTACAAGCGCCATTGAATACATGTTCACAGAAGGGCGACTCATGGCAAATGTTTATTTAAATATTTATGTTTTTTTATTGTGATAGAGTAAGAAACGGGCACGCAAGCCACCTGATGTTAAATGGTCACTGCAGCTCATGGACAACCACGTCCAATCTCGAATAGAACAGAAGTTCTAGTTAAGGGTGGACGCGGATGCGTTCCTACTCTTGAGGACTAAGATACTCGCCTCCAATAATGTGTATCCGGCAACCACAACTCCCCAACCGAAACACAATACATGAAGTAATGGAATCTTTGAGTATAATTTTCACGAATTTCCAGATGTCTGATTAATTTGAAACTTTGGACGTGTATCAAGGACCGATGACAATGCAATAATATGAAAAAAAAAAGAATTCAGTGATCTATTGATACCATGCACCCCTCGCCTTTTACATCGTAATATTTCTTTTTTATTTATACTTTTTTAGTTGGATTTTTTTGTAAAAGCGTGTTTTTTAGTTTTTTTTTTAACTATTATTTATTTTTATTTTTTTTTCATATTATTGATTATGTATTAAATTACTCTATTGTTTATTTGTATTTGTGTATGGTTTCTATGGGCCTTAGTAGCCATAAATAAATAAATAAAATTTGAAAGATGGGAGAACTATAGTTCGGCTAGGGAGGTACCACCGCCGCCCTCATAATCCGCCGTAAAGCATTATTTGTGTTTCGTTTGGAGAAGTGCGGTTGCTGGCTACACTTTGAAGCGAGGCGACAATCTTAGTCCTCAGGAGTAGCAACGCATCTACGTTGGAGCTCAGATAGGATTTCGGTCCTGTTTGTGGTTGTACGTGGATGTAAATAGGCTGCGACTACTTAACATCAGGTTTGCATGCTCGTTTGCTACTCTTCTCACATAGAAAAAGAATCCTTATTGCAATTTTTAAGAACCTCATAGCCCTTGGAGAATACCTAAACAGAAATATTGTTCCATTACTTGGACGTGCGCGGTAAAAAGAACAACAAATGGAATCATGGAATCATGGAAGTCCAAACCAGTCCAGTTCAGATGCAATTGATATTTGGCAAATGGCGGGATTACCTATTTGAGTCTCTCCACAAACGTTTACTCTATGGTCGGGCACGCGCTGCTGCCACCTTGCGGGGTAATGCGACAGGTGACGGCCAATTCGGAAAACGGTATTTCCGCATGTTGTCTATGCTATGCCAATTGCGACTAATTTGCGCCAATGAGGGGGCGGAGTTAATTCATTTATGAAAGCATTAACATTTTTATTAAAAGTACATACAGTAGTAATGTCGAACTTTCTCGTCTTATTTTGTGAGCACATGTCTTTTTTATGTGAGGAGAATAGCCAAACGAGCATGCAAACCACCTGATGTTAGATAGTCGCACGTACAACCACAAACACGACCGAAATCCTATCTGAGCTCGAAAGTAAGGAGTAAGATGGTCGCCGCGCTTCAAAGTATAGTCTTATTGTCTTGTTTTAACACTTTCCTTGCGGCTTGTACAAACCTGTGTTGTGCGTAAAAATCCGTATGGAACGGGCGAACACAAGTGCTGTGTTTACGTCGGCGTTATAAGACTGAAGACGGACATTACGTCAGTATATTCGTGGTCGCTACACTGATGCTAAAAATACAATGTTAGTGTGAATTTTCAGCACATCTCCAGTCTTGAGAAAAGGGCTCCGGTTTAGTGCCACCTCTCGCAATCCTGACTCGATTTACAAGTAATATATGGGCGCCGCAATCAGTGCTAAACCAACATTCCAATAGATATTAAATGGTTGCTACAAACCAATTTTTTATAGTATGAAAATCTCGCTTGTCAGTATAACAAACAACCATATTTATCCAATCGAAACAAGAGGTGCTTCATGGCGGATTATGAGAACCGCGATAGTACTTCCCCAGTCGAATGAATCTATGACAAGATAACTTTTAGTTTTAACATATGATTTTAAAGTAATATAATCGTGGAAATTATAGATTTTAAGTTCAATATCAACTACAATTGTTCAGCCATGCAACTAGTTAGAAATATGGACAATTAAAAATCGTTAATCGTGATTACCCGGTACATAGGAAAATCGTAGTTGTAAATATATTATTCAAAGGGTTTGAGGTAATGGACGAGAATAGAACTTTAAAGTCAATATAAAATCATTTCTAAGAACTTTCTGTACGTGGAAAACATCGTATAAGTATTTACATATTAAAACAGCCTACTGAAACGTAAGTGGACGATTGGAAAATGTGTTTTTCTAGGAATATTCCCACAAAGACACACAAATAGAAATTCTTGTAGTAATTTGTTAGTAATTAGCATAGATATTTAATTACTAAGATTCTTAAAACTAATGTTACAGTCGTGGGATTTTGCACAATGAAACGCCGAGATAATTTTTACACACACTTAGTATATTTAGCGGACAGAGTAACGTCCTACCCCTTGCTTGTATCTCGAATGCCCTTTAATAATCTGCTACCCTCTTTATATAGTTTTATCGTTGAGAGTCAAATATTGACTAATTACATTTAAAATTGCTAAATTAATACAGAAGTAAATAATAATGCTAATTAATAATTGTTAATTAATATTAATAATTATAATGTATAGATCAAATACAATATGCCATATCTGTTATGGGACTATTGAGTAGTTTGTAACACTAATAAAAGCCTAACCTAAACAATCTAAATGGAGTCCGTGCCCATTCGGCATGGTTCCATAAACGATAACTGCATTAAACGTTAAATCGCAATTCTCTGCGCGAGATATGAACCAGCCCTCTTGTCGCTGATTAGTTTTGAGATGTTCATTATTGTTATCAAAATGTAAATATAGTTTATTGTATGCTATGAATGAAAGTATACGTGAAGAAATATAAATCCTGAAAATTCTTGATACACATAGATTTGTTTACCGTAGATATTTATTTGCAAGATTCTAAGGAATTAATTGAAAGGTGGGAGAACTATGGTTCGAACAGGGAGGTACCACCACTGCCCTCATAATCTGCTGTAAAGCATTATTTATGTTTCAGTTGGAGAGGTGCGGTTGCCGGTTACACTTTGAAGCGAGGCGACCATCTTAGTCATAATATAATATATAAATAAATAAAATCAATAAATATAAAAAAAAACAAATATCGTTAACCGTGCGCACCTAGTACATAGCAAAATATATAAATTCCACGATAATTTAAGTTTAAAATCATATGATTTTAAAATTTGTTAACCGATTTAAATGAAAAAAGCACTAAATGTTAAGTGAAGCCCATCACAATATAATCCTGAAAGCATTTAAATCGGATAAACCGTTTCTGAGATTAGCGTGCACAAACATACAGACAAACAGACAAAAGAAACAACATTCTTTCATGTTCTCTTGCGTATATAAAAGCAGCCCATTTTGAATTTTTAAATATATTTGCCATGTTTTTTTTTATGTGAGAAGGGTAACAAACGAGCATGCAAACCACCCGATGTTAAGTAGTCGCAGCCCATAGACATCCACGTACAACCACAAACAGGACCGAAATCCTATCTGAGCTCGAACGTAGATACGTTGCTACTCCTGAGAGCCGCACTTCTCCAACCGAAACATGAATTGCTTTACGGCGGATTATAGGGACGATGATGATACCTCCCCGGTCAAATTGTCGTTCTACCACATTATAATTAGTAGTATAACTATACTTATATATTATAGAGAATTAGCAACTTTGTGTGGCTAATAATAGACTTTAATAGCGATAATAAAGAATAGTTAAAAAAAAACTAAAAAGCACGTTTTTATAAAAAAAATCCAACTAGGTAACTACTTTTTTAGTT
The DNA here is from genome assembly GCA_018251015.1 of Phocides pigmalion okeechobee. Classification (NCBI taxonomy): domain Eukaryota; kingdom Metazoa; phylum Arthropoda; class Insecta; order Lepidoptera; family Hesperiidae; genus Phocides; species Phocides pigmalion. The sequence continues at coordinate 2,186 of DWON01004266.1, read as the reverse complement.
GTATTTTTTAAAAAAGCGTGTTTTTTACTATTTTAAATTTTCATATTATTGCATTGTTATCGGTCCTTGATACGTGAGCAAAGTTTCAAATTAATCAGACTTCTAGTAATTGGTGACAATTATGCTCAAAGAATCCGTTACATACATACATACATACATACATACATACATACATACATACAACCCAAGCTAATAAAAGCGTGTTAAAACACGTATCCTATCATGATTTAAAATACGCGATCTGTAGGTATACGATACGACATGAGATCCTGTGAGGATACTTATTTATTATAAAATTATGAATAAATATATGAATAAATATTCCATTAGTTCTTAAACGATTTGAATTCGATTACTGCGGTAATTGATAATTAATGTTTACAACATTTAACTCTGCGGCTTCGATAAATAAAATATAATGACTTAAAGATAACGATATGAAGTCATCTTTTAAACTAACAACAATTATTTTAAGTTATTAACAGTAAAAAATCGCATTTGTAATAACATTACCGGACACACGTTATTGGAGGCGAACATCTTAGTCCTCAAGAGTAGGAACGCATCCGCGTCCATCCTTAAATAGAATTTCTATTCTACTTGAGATTGGAAGTGGTTGCCTATTGGCTGTAGTGACTACTTAACATCAGGTGGCCTGCATGCCCGTTTCTTACTCTTTCACAATAAAAAAAAAACATAATATACAAAATATATATGATTTACATACGATACCTATTCACGATTAACCGTTTATTTATTGAGATTTTGAACCTACGTTATATAATCAAAAAAATCAAAATCAAAAATTTTGTATTCCAAGTAGATTCTTTACAGAACTCTTTTTTGAACGTCAGTAAATTATCACCGACTCGTAAGGTGTTTTATTTTTAAGAGCCGGCGAAAGAAACTCCAGGTATAGTTTTAGTAAGGTCTGTTATATATTAAGGTGTTATTTGTGATTTAATTTAAAGGTGGGAGAACTATAGTTCGACCGGGGAGGTACCCTCGCCGCCCTCATAATCTGCCGTAAAGTATACTTTTGTTTCGGTTGGAGAGGTGCGGTTGCCGGTAACACTTAGAAGCGAGGCGGCCATATTAGTCCTCAGGAGTATCAACGTATCCACATTCGAGCTCAGATAGGATTTCGGTAGTGTTTGTGGTTGTACGTGGATGTCTATTGGCTGCGACTACTTAACATCAGGTTCTTAACAACTTCATAACAAAGTAGATTCTTTACAGAACTCTTTTTGAACGTCAATAAACTACCACCGACTCGTAAGGTGTTTCGTTCGTACGTGGATCTCTATGGTCTGCGGTCTATGGTCTTCGTTTGCTCTCTTATGTCTCTTATTGTCGTTTACTCCCCTCACATAAAAAATTGTAATGTTTGTTTTTAGATTCACCGTAACGAAACATATACATAAATAAAACGACCTTTATAGACAAGAATAAAACATTTTTAAGGTATATCTCTTTATTACATAGTAAGTTACGTTACAATTGTATACATAGCAATATAATTACATTTTTTTTTTTGTTTTTTTCATAATAAATATGATAAATAGTCTCTCTTTTTAAACTGTTTTGACCTCTTAATAATATACTACATATGTTTACCACAAAATAGATACTTATATAAACATATTTCTGTCTGTATTTTTGATCAAAGGTTAATGTTTTCATAGTTGAGATTTTCTCCACGAATTATTAGCGACCACAGCGTGCAGGCTCGAAAGTCGGTCCGAATTTCTGTAAAAAAAACTTAAATTAGTAAATAGTTTTCATTAACATAGTGCGAAGAAATCCATAACCATCAGATTAACCCATCACTGCCCACTGCTAAGTGCGGGTCTCGGGGTAAGAAGTCTTCTTCGTAATGATTCACATTACAAGTTCGGTGGTAGTTTATTGACCTTCAAGAATACTGTATAATACCTTACGAGTAGGTTTTTTATATGAGAAGAGTAGGAGACGAGCGTGCAAACAGCCTGATGTTAAGTAGTCCCAGCGCATAGACATCCACGTACAAACTCAAACTTGATTAAAATCCTATGTAAGCTCGAACGAGACACATTGCTACTGCTAAGGACTAAGACGGTCGCCTCATTTCAAAGTGTATCCGGCAACCGCACCTCTCCAACCGAAACACAAGTAACGCTTAAGGCGGATTATGAGGATTCTGTATT
>DWON01004265.1:0-16541 GCA_018251015.1 Phocides pigmalion okeechobee | reverse complement strand
TAGGAACGCATCCGCGTCCATCCTTAAATAGAACTTCTGTTCTATTTGAGATTGGACATGGTTGTCCATGGGCTGCACTGACTCACTTACCATCAGGTGGCCATCATGCCCGTTTCTTACACTTTCACAATAAAAAAATAATACATACATACATACATACATACATACATACATACATACATTGTTATAACTTTAATTACCTTCATTTAAATTGTGTCACTCGTCCCTTAAACACTGAAACTAGCAAATATTGACAAGCGGAGGGCAAATTATGAGCGAGACATCTTTGATCACACTTGCAAGTCAAATTGGCGGTCGCGGTCGCGTACAATCCGACGTCTTCAACTAAACTCTTCTCTTCAATATTAGTTACGGCTGTGTTATTGAACTATCTACTTTGGACCATATAACGGAGTTACACCAAAAGAGGGAATAGATTTTTGGCAGAATAAATTCTAAAATGCAATTTTGTTCTTCAATACAAAAGTAGTGTTCCTGAACCATCTTATTATTTTAGACCGTGTTACAGAGTTAGACCAAAGGGTGGGAATAGGTTTTTAGAATAAAATTGTTATAATGCAATTTTTGTTTACTTTCTCTCTATAGGTACCAGAAAATTGTGTTATTGAACTATCAACTTTGGTCCATGCAACGGGGTTAGACCAAAGGATGGAAATAGTTTTTCTAGGTAGAATAAAGATGTTCGGAAATAAAATTTGTGACCTCCTCTATATACAAGAGAATTGTGTTACTTTGGATCATATTTGTTCATATTTGTTCATATTCTCTCCGTTAAATAATGTAAAACGAAGTCGCCTCATGCGTCAGTTTGTTTCTCCATTTATTTGAAACAATGCAACGGGTTATGAAAATGTTTTCATCACACGAATGAAAGATAAATGATGTTCGTGTCTATAATTTTTAAATATTTAATACAAAGTGGCTGAACTATTTGTAAAAAAACTGCGTTGGAAAGTTTGAGATGTCGTCGAACTAACACACATAGTTCCGATCTGTTAGATATATATTTGGATGTCTATGTTTGCAGCGTGTAATTAACATCAGTTAACCTACATGCTTCATCAGATAACCTCAAATTCTCACTTAAGAAATGTTTTAGAAATAAAGTATTTCCTAGTATAAGTGAAGAATACAATATTTTTACAGAAGAATACAGTATTTTTCAATAGATAATTCGCCCATAACTATTCACACTCTAGCACACATTACCTCATTTGCGAAATACGTTCGGAGCATACGATCGTGCATTTGACGCACTAACGACATGCTTTGATTCACGCACCAACGACTACAAAATGGCTGACGTTTGACTATTCCGGAAATAGACAGGTTTGAAATTAATATGGCTATGCTAAGATAGCACGTTTTACGTTATTTTTGTTTTCAGGAATAGTTAAAGTCAAAAGAGTACATACAATAATCCATTTAATTATAGTTTTAAAAAAATTATTCTCATATATACAATGATGAAAATCTTGTAACTAATTACAATAAAAACCTAACCTAAACAATCTAAAGGGAGTCCGTGCCCATGCGGCATGGTTCCAAGAACATTCCATTTAATTTGTAATAAAATTTAAGTTATGTCTACTCTTTTGCAATAAAAAAAATATATATATAATTAAATTGAATTGGTAAATTGTAACATGTAATAACTAATATGATGTTGCTGATTTCCTTTATACTGCATAGAACAATGATAATCTAACAATAATCTAATCAAATATATTTATGAAACTACAAAGTGTGCAGTCCACAACAAAATGGAATAATCAATTCTCTATGAATTACAACAAATGCTCACTGTAATTGTTACATCTTTTTGTGAATAAGTTAGAGGCAGGGAGTAAAAATTTTCATTTGAGAACAACACATGACTATTATAGTACGTATATGGAAGAAGTGATCTCACTGGTCCATCCTATACACATCATTATTATGGAATCTATGTATTGCTATCTCGGTAGCTAAAAAAATGTAGACTTACCCAAAACTTTTTACATGTGTTATAGTTTTCAAAATACTTTTCACATTTTTCTTGATTAAAATTATTATTATTTAAATATTCATATGACTGGTTTTGTTCCTTTAGGCATGGATTAGCTCGTTCCGCGGCTACATTCTGAGATTTAGTTCTCATAATGCTTTATTTATTATGATTTTGCTTTAACTGCAATATATTATTAGTTTTTAATTTTATTAAACGATGTACGATTTGAAACAAAATTTAATATGTCTTAATATTTTAAAAGTTATTATAACAGAAACCTAACCTTACATATTCGTGCTCATGTAGCATAGTACCAAGAACACTGGTCTCAATCCTGCGCTACAAAAGTCTCTGCGCGAGATATTAACCAGCCGTCTTGTCACCAGCAGCGTCGATCAAACGTGGGAATAATTATTTAAGAGTTCTAATGTATTTTGCATAAGTGTTCTTAATGTGCTTTTCATAAAATTTTATGGAACGATAATTTAAGTTTTGAGCTAATTTTAAAGGACTTCTAAAAAGAGAGATTCTTTTAAAAAAGAGAAAGAAGGAAGATATCTAAAAAAGAGACATTCGTCGGAATGCTTTTTTATTGACTATGCTTTAGTGCCATAAGAGATTTTGATTTCTTTTTTTCTACTTGAAAGTTGTTCGATACCATGATTCAGACCAAGGACTGTAACACCCTTTTCTAACGTAATTCTATCGTTGTACTTAAAGGTGCGGTCGCCAGATCCTTCACATATAACGAGACCATAATACAGTATTAGTAGTCCAATTTTTTCCTTTTCAATTTTTTTCTTTCAAAATAATTCTTCCAACTCTCATAACCCTAAGATTAATTATTCCTCATTTCTAAATGTAGGCGGCAACCTCACCTCTCTAAACTGAAACCCAAGGCTTTACTATATACAAGGCGTTAATATATAAAAGAGGGAAGAACTATAGTTAGACCGGAGAGGTACCACCGCTGCCCTCATAATCCGTCGTAAAGCATTACTTGTGTCTCGGTTGGAGGGTTGCGGTTGCCGGCTACACTTTGAAGCGAGGCGACCATCTTAGTCCTCAGGAGTAGCAACGCATCTCCGTTCGAGCTCAGACAGAATTTCGGTTGTGTTTGTGGTTGTACGTGGATGTCTATGGGCTGTGACTACTTAAGATCAGGTGGTTTGCATTCTCGTTTGCTACTCTTCTCACGTAAAAAAAGTATATAAAACAGTTATTTAAACCTTCCCAGGTTTACCCGTGAGATGAACGAGCGGGTAGGCGGGGCACGCAAATCGCCGGCTGCAGTCAACGACAAGACATTCGCCAGCAGTGATTTATGAAGCTCTGTTATCGACATGCAGCACCCTTCTCCTACCGACAATCGAACAGCGACTGTGGAGACGAACACTATTTTAAATGTACTATTGCTTGTACGATTTATTCATTTAAATGTATGATATTTAATAAATTCCGTTTTAAACATTTGATGTTTACTTGGTTAACATCAAAGTTACAATTTAAAATAATGACATCATCAGATTGGAACACTCTTTTGTTTAACGTGGATAATGAGAATAATGCTGCCCAAGAACAGAAATAAAAAGACTGGGAATTGTAATAACAAAGAGGGATAACCTACTTTTATTAATTTCAATGTCATAGTAGGATAATAATTATTCTTAAGACGTTCGTAGGTTTTAAATTCTAGGTAATACGTATTTCTAAATTAAAAAGCCGATGTAAATCTCCAGAAAATCATCGGATGATACGGACGATACGGTAAGGTAACCAACCAGATTGTCGATTTTTTCTAAATCGGCCATAGGGTCTTCAAAAATGATTAATAACGATGACATATTAATAATAACAGGGACAGACTGCTTAACGTGACTTTAAAAGTACAGAAACACACATAAAATTTATAACTTTTGGTCACCCATCAAGCATGAACGCACTCGATATTGCTTAACTTCGTCGATCGTTTGTGATGTACATAAGTCGCGTGACTATGCACGCTTTTTTAAAAACAATAATTAAGTAAAACAATATTTTAAACATTTTTATTTTCAAATAAATATATATGAAGCGTATCCACGCTAAACATATGATATGTCATATGACATAAACCGCGAGTCCTATACCAAATAAATACAAATGTGCAAAACATTTTAAAATAATAAAGGAAGCGTCTCCATGCCACCCGTGTGATAAGCCTAAATCGCGAGTCCGGTAGTGCGTAAGGGCAGCCCGCCCTCCATTTTTTGTAAGATTTTCCGCGCGACTGCGCCCGCGCCGCGCTGCGACTGATTAATCGACTATTGATTGGAGCCGACGGATAGGGCAGCTCCCACTTACTTCACTAGTTTTCCATGTATATTGCAATAATGATAAGTAAGTAAAAATATTAACAACTCATTTCAAGTACAAAAAAAAAAGATTTTAAGATAATATCATCGCGGATTGTATAAATTTTAATATCTTTTGGGTACTAACGATTAACGATTTTTAATTGCCAATATTTCGACCAGTTGCTTTGCTCGTGGTCACGGCTGAACATTCCCCGTTTAGCCGTGACTGCGAATGCAACTGGTTCGAAATAAAGGTTCAGAAATCGTTAATCGTGAATAACCGGTATATAGTAAAATGTACAATAAAATCTACTTTAAATAAACATAATAATATATGTATAAATAACCAAAAAATCACATTTACAGAAATCTATACAAATATAATAACAATATAATTGTAACTTGTAAATGTCTGTACATGGAAAGTAAATATGAGAAAAACTATGATTTATCTTTATAAACGAAAAAGAGCCTAAAAATATTTGATAAGTTTTTTCTGTTCGTTTGTGCGTTAGTCCGGCCGAATGGACCAGAGATTAAATCATTGTTGAAACATAATTGAAACATGCCTCTCATTTTTAGAATTTATGTGTGCATTACAAAATAATGTCACTCGCTTTAATGGTAAAGGGAACATTGTCAGGACCACTGCTTGCTTGGGATCACAAAGTTCTCGACGGTATGGTATGTCCATCACCTACCATGACCAATCTACACTTTGCCATCGTGGTAAACGTGAGACAGTATGCTAATGATATAGATGACTTCTGAATCTTTTTCCCCCTGAGGTCTACCCTCAATAATGGGACAGTAATATTGAGGATACTGATGACTGATCCAGTCTCTACACTCTCAGAACAAATTAAAATTCCACCTGCAAACGGTTCGAAACCTCTCAACCTCTAGGTCCTTACGTTATCTTCCAATCTTGTTCAGCTCGATTCCTTACGGCTGACGGCTCCAAATAATTTAATATGTTACAGCGTGTGACGTCACGCGTGTAGGCATGTCTGTCTGTGCCACGCGAGGCCCGTAAATCGTCATGCCCTGTTGGCTCGTTTAATTAATTCTCAAATAACAGAATTCGCAACATATTTTGTAACGATACGTAGCAAACCTATGATATTGCATCTGAGCTCACATTCCGTATATTGAAATTATTTTCAGCACAAATAAATTAGTCAAAATCATGTCAATTAATTAATAATTATGATATGTCATGTATACGAAAAATGTTGTATATTTCTACGTGTCCGTTAACAATCGACTCGAGTAGCGTAGAAGGGAAACAAAGAGTTTTGAGCTTTACTTAGGTCAAACTGACATATGGATTTAACATATTTTAATCACCATTTTTTATAAATGAAGTTAAGCCATCTCTTCTGCTAGCACAAGACAAAATAATAATACTCCTATTACCAGGAGATTACTTTAACGTTATCATTCCTAAGAGTTATTACAACTGTAAACCTAAGAAAAAAAACGAAGATAATGATGAATATTTTCAGTCGACTGAAGGCTTTTCGAAGGTTGGCTTGTCTCCATTTTGCGTCTTATAATGCACGATTACTAACTGATCAATCGTCATGGCCAAATATTATCAACAAATGAAATTAATACTACCTTGTATATAATGGGTAGATATGTATACCTCGGTTTTATATATCCACCTAATGTATTTTTCACTTAAGTATTGCGTTACTACAGTCAACATGCGGCTATGTCCGAGAATTGTAAGCTCAAACGCCTACTATAACTAGTATAGCGATTCGTACACGACTAATCGTACACATTCGTACACGAAAAATCTAAGAGACATTTTGTAAGTACCCTACAGGCATGTACTAAGGTGTAAAACCTGGAAAGAGTGGTCTTGTCTCAGCCAGAACTTTTAACATATACGCAGAGAGATATATCAGAGCATATAAACGTACTACCACTGCCTTGAGGTAACTGAATGTAGCTTTGGTTCACAAAAATGTAACATCTTCAAAAAAAACAAATGTGGACTTAAAACGAAAAGAATTCTTTGATAAACCACTTTACATCCCTGTTTAAGAGAAAACATAAATCTAGAAACAATTCCTAAATATCTAACTAAAGAAAAAAAACGTGCTATATTTTGGAAACTTACATATCAGAATATGATTTTACTAATTAGATACGGATAGAAAAACATTGTTCTTCTTCTGGGACTGTTAGATCAAAACAACAGTGAGCTGGTTAGACACATCGGCAATTATAAAAACGTTAATTGAGAGTAGCATAGCATACATTTTAAACACATCAATTCCGCGATCATAATATTGATTACTTTAATAACAAAACAAGGAAGTAAATACGAAATTAACATAACATCAAAATTTGGTATAATCCAGTCCAAAACGTATGCACTTAGATATATTTCTGTATTACCATACGGAGGTTTATTGAATTAGGGGCCAGGCTAAGAGGTCCGGGCGCCCTTATCCTCCAATTTACAAGGTATTCGGTTAAAAGGGAACATCAATTTGCGCTGAGGACCTCTCCCAAATTGTCTTATATTGGACATTTCATGCGCCGATCCAATTATGTATGTTTGTACCTTTATTAGGCATTTTGTGGTGGATTATCTGGATAGGATTTTCCCAGGATAAAATGTTTCCTATCCGTTTGTTAACTGTTTTCAAATTGTGTATTTTTTCTATGTTATTGATAGTGAAGGTGAAGGAAAATATCGTCGGTATTGCTAACTATGATTGTCGTTCGCTTGAAAGTGTTAGCCGTAACCACGATCAATGCAATTTGTAAATATCACTATATCGTATAGTGAAGACGCTTCACACCGTCTGTGCGTTTAGATCTTTCAAACCAAGTAACGGATTTTAATGCGGTTTAAACCAATAGACAGTCAAGAGGGCGGTTTATATATATATGTATAAACCATACATATTATTCTAGAAATAAGCCGAGAAATATTTGTCGTAAATGCATCTATCTGAATTGAGGCAAGTCGCTAATGGATATAAAAAAAATTATTCGTGAGTACCTGTTACATAGTAAAATGTAAAAATTCCGCAATAATAGTTTATTATCATTCAGTATATTGTCATTTATACATTATTATCCCATTGCTGAGCATGGGTCTTACTTCAAAATGTAAAGAATTAATCAATAGACCACCACGCTGACCAAGTTCAGGTTAGTAGACTTCACAACTTAATCTACTTTATGTAGGTTTTCTGTCGATGTTTCCTTCATCTTTAAAGCAAGTGATAAACTTTAATACACACATAAATCAGAGATGTGTGTCAAGTATTTAAACCTCGAGCCCTCTGTAATAGAACATAATCTTACTAGACTATTAACTTACAATGAATCAGGAAATATTATACCCGGAAGCGAAATTATTGCAAACGATGTAGGGCAAATGTAAAGCAGAAGTCCTATTTTCAAATGAGAAAGATATCTTTCATTTTATAGTTATTTTTTACACTCATTACTATGGCGCTTTCCCGTTTTTTTGCCTCTTTCCGGTGAAAGATATAAAAAATGAAGATGAACGGCGAGGTGCAGAGTAAATACGGGGTCAGCTAGGGGTTGGCGTATTATTATTTCAATATCGATTATATAAATAAACCCGATATTAAATTGACTATTGTATCGAAGACGAATAATATCGACTCCGACTATCACGTGGATTTCGTTAGAAGTAACAAAAAATTAAATCAAGCATTGTAAAGGTGAAGTGCCTTACCAAATTAGGTTAAGTTTTATTATAATTAGTTTTAAGGTTTTTATTATTGTACGAATATGATTAATAAGTTATTATTATAATAAGTATAAACAATAAGTTATGAACAAGTTAATTGTACTTGTTAATACAATACTTACATGGACGTTACTCAAGAGGGTGGGTTCATATCTTACGTAGATAATTACGATCGTTATTCAGTGAAGCAGCCAGCGTTGTTGGTACCTTGCTGCATGGGCACGGGACTCCTAACAAATTGTTTACGTAAGGCTTTCATTATAATAATTATTATAATCATCGATTTTATGGTATTCAAAGTTATATTTACAAACAGAAAAAGAAATAGAAATTATAAAAACTGTTCATTATCGAAACAATTAGCAGCATGGAATAAATGCAAAAAAAAATGTACATAGGGACACAAAAAAGGAAAATTAACTACAAAACTAGAAAAGAGAAAATATCGTAAGTTCCAAAATATATATATAATATAAATATCGATATGTTTTGTCCACTTCACTACGGCCGGCCGCAGACCGCATGGGCCGATGGACACGAAAAGTCGCTCTCGCAAATATATTAGAATATACATTACCCCGTGACTCCGGCGAAATGAATAGACCGCCCGGCATCCGTTACGCCGTATATCTATTTGATCTACTTTTATTTGTACCTACGTTTTACGTGGCCATGCAAATTGAATACGTAAGCCACCTTTGTCTTGGAAGGATTTATTTTGCGAACGGATTTTTGTGGAGCACGTGGTTTTTGTTCCGACCGTACAAAATCTGTGTAGTAACAAAAAATGATGTTTTTGTACGTTTACAATTTTTTTTTTTGTTAAATAATATTTTATTTTTTGAACACGGCCCTGTGCGGATACAGCTCTGGCTTCGATCCCAAGGAATGCTGTAACGCAAGCAGATAAGACTATAATCCGCTACCTTTCCACGGATTTTTCAGGACTGTTTTATAATTAGGTATTTCTTGTTCACACACTTTTTGTAATTCATATTTATAATTAACTTTAGTCAACAGGGCATTCAAAATCAATAAAATGACGATTCTCGACGTTAATTACGAGTTATATGAAAATACAGTTTATTATTTAGCGGGTACTCTCGATTAACGTTTTTTAATTGCTGATATTTCGAATAACTTACATTACTCGTGATGGCGAACGACGTGGTGAGAAAATATATTTTAATGAAATAAGATAATTGAATTAATTTGAATATGTAAGTGACAGCACAAATCCCTTAGTAAAACAATGCTTCACTCTAGAATTAGTAGAACAACAGTTCGACTGGGAAGCTACCGCCGCCTTCAAAATCCACCATAAAGCATTTCAGTTGAAGGGTTTCAGTTGTCAGTTACACTTACAAGGGAAGCGACTATCTCAGTTTTCAGGAGTAGCAACACATATTAGCACGACGTCAGACAGGACTATAGTTCTGTTTAAGATTGATTTCCATGGGCTGCAGAGACCATTTAACATCAGATGGACTGCACAATTGCTTGATAATCTTCAGACATAAAAAAATGATTGTCAGTATACTGTAGTTGTCCCCGTTAGTTATTAAGTTCTGGATTGATATGGTAAGGAGATATTTTAATCGAAACTTTAGTCTTTAACATAAGTGACACATTCATGATCGAGCTAATTATGGCTTCTGTACCATTTGTCTTCTGTTACTGTTATATGATTAAACATCTAATTTTATATACGCACCAAAATTGGTCCAGTTATCCAATTTTCGTCCAGTTCCTTCAGAGAAAACAGATTGTGACCGACAGACGGACAGTCATATACGCAAAGCACGAGGATACAGATTTACAGATGCAAATTATATAATTTTCATGTTTTTGAGTATTTATAGTTGATAAACTGATTCTATTATCGGTTCTCCTTTCAAGATCCTTATCGTATATTTCATCTTTCTCCATTAGAAATCCATAAATTCGCCTTTAGCACAAATTTTGTTATAAAACACAAACAGAAATATTTTAAAACGCACTTTTTTCTTTTCACAATATTTTTGATATTATGTCAAACACGTGAAGGAAACCAATCCGTACTGATGCTGCCTTTCTTAAGCAGTCGTTTATATAAGGCGAGTTGGTTTCAGTCGAGCTGAAACTTGCAGTGAAGCTGAAACTAGCAGTCGAGCTGAAATCTTTGCGTCACTGAGTGCGCCAGAGTCGTGCTCACTAATTTAATGGTTATTCACATTAATAATACGAAGTTATTAAGATTAATCAGGTGTTATTAAAATCAGAATTGTAACTACTTCCTCTTGAAACGGGTTAGTTAGCCTAATTTTAAGCGTTGCATTCTAGTAATTGAAATGTTATCCCCATCGTGTTGATCGATTGACCTAATATTTGGGACAAACCTTTAGTTCCGCTGACAATACAGTTATGTGCATTCAGTATTTTTGTACTTTAAGGTGGGAGAACTACAGTCCGATTGCAGAGTTACCACCGCCCTCACAATCAGCCATAAAGTATTACTTGTGTTTCGGTTGGAGAGGTACGGTTGCCGCATGCAACAAAGCATGCGGTGGACGCATCGTACGCGTGCATGCAAGAATGCAATGCGTCCAAATCAATTTGCAAGCGATTTGCAAACCGTTTGTCAGCGGTCGTATATAATAGAAATTCGACGCGCCCCAGGACTATATTTTAATCTGATCATACTTTAGATTAATGAAAAGATTGGTACATGGCTGATATCTAGCTTCAAACTTTTTTTTTAACTTATAGTACATTAGTAAACAGTAATGTCATCATTATTATATTTTCTTTGCAATAAAACCGTTTAAATTTTAATATTTTTCAGTACATTTATCTTTTTTCATTGAACGGTCTGAAGAGAGGCAACAGCGTTTCAAACATGATAGTAGTTGGAACAGACTGTAAATACTTATATTCGATAAACTGATATCATAGTTGTCGATATGACGTATTTGTAATAATTAATGGGATTCATAATGAACTTTATTAAACTACTGATTTTATCTAAAGGTGATAGAGCCGTTAGAGCTCGCCCGCGCGGCACCACCGCCACCCTCATAACCCGCCTTAAAGCAACATGTTCTTCATGTATTGTGTTTCGGTTGGGGAGGTGTGTGTGTGTCTGTTGCCGGATACACATTATTGGAGGCGACCACCTTAGTCCTCAAGAGAGAGTAGCAAACGAACGCGCAAACCACCTGATGTTAAGTATTCGCAGCCCATGGACATCCACATACAACCACAAACACGACCAAAATTCTATCTGAGCTCGAATGTAATGTAGATACGTTGCTACTCCCGAGGACTAAGATGGTCTCCTCGCTTCAAAGTGTAGCCGACATCCGCACCTCTCCACCCTAAACACGAGCAATGCTTTATAGCGGATTATGAGGGCAGCAATGGTACCTCCCCGGTCGAACCTTTAAAATACTACTAATACTACGTTATGTAAACAGTAATGTTTTTACTATTTTGTTTCGCAAGGATTTTCTTCCGCCCTCCTAATGTTAGAGTGAACTTCGAGAAAGTTTGTTAATTTAATTTCTAGAAGCCTACTTCCGGTTTCCGGCTCCGCCTGAAGTTACTAAGCTCATCGTATCTTCAACATTGCATGGTGAAATTGTTTTAAGGGTCTTTGTAGGTAAATTATAAGAATTGTATTTTGTTTGGATCACAATAATGTAAGTAAAGAATGTATGTACGAGTGTTTTTATGTGAGATAAGAATGCAGATCAATCGAAGTTAAGCAGTCACTACAGCTCATAGATATCCACAGGCGCGTTACTACTCCTGAGAACTGATGGTCGACAAAATTCAGTGTGCAGCCGGTCTCCGGCAGAAATAAGTTTAGAATAATAAACTAATATTATTGCGAAATTTAATCATTTTGCCATATACCGAGTACTCATGATTAATGATTTTTGTTTTTTGATTGCCGATATATGGAACTAGTTGCATTCCTCGTGGTCACGGCGAAACTGCCACTAGCCGTACAACTGTTAATCGTGAGTATCAGGTACTTAGTAAAAAACTTAAGAATAGGTCCTTCACGGCGGATCCTACGAGCGGCATAGGGACCACCTCGGTCGAATTACACTGTGAAATATGTATATTTCAAAGGTAGCTACCTTATTTTTACCCGACTGCTTAGGATGAGTTGATCATACTTAAAGAAGCCTTGAAGTATAACATATCACGCTACAACAATACGTAATTTATTTATTGCACACCAACATAACATACACTATAACAATTTGAATTGGATAATGACATAATAAATCACTTTGAGTGCTGTTACAATTATAGGCGCAGACCGCATGCAAGAAAGAAGTAGAAATTACATATCATTAAAATTAAAAATAAGATTTTGCAATAACAGTAACAGTAACAGTAATGGTGGTAACAAGAGAGAATAGCCAACTTATTTGTCGGACTGGACGTATTCAACCTGCCCGTAGAGCCTCCAAACAAGAACCAATTCTATATATAGACAACAACCGTAAGCGATGTTATTTAACATGTGTAAAAAGGCGTTTTATAAAACCAATGATTATTTAAATGATAAACTCATATCGTCTGAAACGACTCCAACTCCACTTGCTCCATTCATTTAAGTTGTTATTTGTAAATTTCACTTTTAAGATGGAAAAGATGTGTGTTATGGAGTTTATTTCGCCGATTCTTCTCCAAACACCTTACGAGTCGGTGGTTTAATCGACGTTCAAAAAAAATTCTTTAAAGAATCTACTTTGAATAAAAATATTTCGATTTTTTATGTAGCATGCTTTCCGATGAAAGTGCGCAAAAAAATACCACTGGCGGTCACCCATCCAAAATCGACTCGACCGATGTTGCTTCACTTTTTCATTTATGGTAGCTTAAACACCCTTCTATCGCTTTCCCCATCCTCATTCAACATGAAGTTACGAAACAAGCCAAGTCGAAACAGCTGGCAATGTGTAACCACCCATATAATCTCCCTCCACACTGCACACTAGACATTCTAAAAGGAACCAAGTTATGCCTAAGCTACTTCCTAAATACTTATAGTTAGGTCCGTTGCAAACTTAGGTTGATTTTCGTGGACCAAACTTTGTCCTTTGCAAAGCGTCTACTAAGATAATTACTTGCTTGCCAAGATTTAGTAAGTATTAAACGCTTTAATACTTTTAATAAAATATCTAATTTAAAATATTAGGTTTAATTTTTGTAATATTTATAAAATACATAAAACAGCAGATATAAAACTTTTGTAAAAATATCTTAACTCTTTTTATTTTTTATCATAAATTAGGTTTCAGTTAAGTGTAAGCATTCATAAAAATGTCAGTTGTCACTTTTTGTTCATTATTATCGGTTTTGTTTTAATAACACTTTATTTATCAGAATAAAAAAAATTAACACTAGAGGTTCAAAATCAAATTATTTTTAATCAAACTTATTGTTATAATTTTTTTCTGAACATCAAACAACTTCTACAGTTTCTGAAAACGCTTCGTTATGAAGAAGCGAAAATAACTTTATTTGTGTGTATATGCATTGTTTTAAATAAATATTTTATGCAAGTACACAAATGTTCATCTATGTAAAAAAAAATCTATTCGTAATCTGGAAATAGTAATAAGGGCTTTGCATGTAGCATTACTCAAAAATCGTTTTTTGAAATTTTTATCATTCTGTTTTATTCATACTAATAATAACAATATAATATTTACATGTATTTTGAATCATAATGAAGACGTCATTATGAAACGCCTATAATGGACTTATGGTCCTTTTACATGGCTATTAAAGCCGAAAATATGGTACATATAATGTTTAATACCTATCTATTTTTTATATTCTTTTTATGTGATAAGAGAAGCAAACGAGCATGCAAACCACCTGAAATTAAGCAGTCGCAGCCCATAGACATTCATGTATAACCACAAATACTTGTGAAATCGTATCAGAGCTCGAACGTAGACACGTTGCTACTTCTGAGGACTAAGATAGTTATGTCGCTTCAAATTAAAGCCGGCAACCGCACCTCTACAACCAAAATACAAGTAATGCTTTACAGCAGATTATGAGGGATTATTTTTTCTTTAACAGGCGGTTAATTCCACATCTCGCACACGCGTAGGCAATTAAGAGACGACGACCAACCAAACATAATACTCGGCCACTCCGGAGGCTTTAGAACTGTGCAAAGGTTCGTCCTGTTCGTTTAATTTTTTATTTGACACTTTTGATTTTGATTATTGACCTGCATCTGTGCTGTGGCTGCATCTTTACAGGTCTGGAATATGCTCCACCATGTTGCTCTTATGTCTATTGATGGAGTCACGGGTTAGACGCCAATACTCTGTCGAATGATTTTAAATAGCTCATCCTATAAAGATTTGACGAGTGCCACTATCGACACTATTAACAACAAGGACCAAGTTAAATATGGTCCTTGGTTACATCATCTTGGGGCGTATTTTCATACACGTTAGTTGTAGTAAGTATATCTAGTAATATTTTTATTAAAATTAATTGACAAAGACAACTCTTAACAAATAATTAATTAAACATACTTAATCTTAAATCTATTTTAATATATTATATATATACGTTTGCGGACCATCAGTGGTAATGTAGTGCAGTGCAATAATCCGTCCATCCTTTTTCTGTAGTTTAGCCTATGGTTTTACTCACTCCGAAAAAGCTATAAAAATATATTCATTAACACTTTTAACCCGTATTTTACCCCCTCGGTCATTTCTGAATTTACTTGTCCAGTGCTCACTTACAAAATAAATGAACAACTTGTCTACAAAGATTCAGGATTCTAGGTTCAGCTATACCGACTGTGTATTAATCTCTGCGCCAGTCATTTACCTTCCTATTTTATATTACACAGATTATCATATACCGTATGTAATATGTTACCAAATCCATTTGTACCGAAAGGCAACAAAGCCAAGCCCCGAAGCGATATAACTCTCTCACGCGCGTTCCGACTCACTTCAAAAACTCATTAGTGTAGCTAATGACATTAATGAAATCGTCGGCCGCTACCGTACTGCCGCCGATCGCCATTATGACACGACCATCGACGATCGACTCCTACGCCCGAAACATTATTAATAACTACACTAAACAGCACGAAGGATTTTCAACTCTACGTAATTGTATTTGAAATTATTATGATTCCTGTCCGATTCGTAGTTGCGACCGTTAGAATTGAAATTTGACAACAAGATTTGACAGTTCAATAACAGTTAACAAATTTAAAACGTTGTAAGTGTATCCTTGTTCGATAAAGAAAATTGTATCTTTTTACTTATGTTACTAGGTTTATTTCTGATTAGAAGAACCCTGGTATTTCTTAATGTAGATAATTATCTGTGGTTGTATTTAATTTCTCCGGGACGGCGGCTACGCTTTCATTTGTTAATCGGACAGACGGACAGATTACCGATGTTGTGCCTAAGATCGAGTGATATATTAAACCTAGATCGTATTAAGATTAAATGCCCCGATTCTATTATTGGCAGCCAGTTAATTTCTCGTAGTTTTATTGTTTTGTGTTTTTGTGTTAGTAATGTTTTGCTCGGAGGCCATTTGAAATGTGACGTAAGTTAATGCTAAATTAGGCAAGGTATTCATACGTTATGTCACGTTCTTCATATTACTAATTAGACAATCTATTGGTTCAGTGGTTACTGAACTAAGTGATACCAGCCCGTTCCAAGTCTAACCGTAATCAGCCATACATTTGACTTAGTATTTTGTGGGTTCCGACAATATATTGCGGGGCTAGCTGTCGTCTTTCAATGGGCAAAACAATCATTACACTGAGAGTGCTAATAGAGTACTACGATTTATTATTTATTATTCCCACGCATAATTAGCAGGTACGTTGATCCATTGTTTAAAGGTGTTAGAAGCCTAAAACTTAGTGATTTTAATACTTTTATTACATTAAATTACAACAGCAGTATAAACGCTGCAGTGTTCAGCGCGCATATCGCAAAATTAAGCAACGTATTTTGTGGTCACGATTTTGATGGGTAACCTTTGGTAGTAAAATTTTATAAACGATTCCGTGCTATGGACCACATTAAGCGGTCTGTCCATGTCCATTAAAGATAAGTTGTTAAACCATTTCAGAAATTCTATATGCAATTAAAAACATTAATAAATATCATCAACACGAATATTGAAACAAGCGGTGTGTTACAAGTTTAGGTTAGTTAAGGGTTTTAGTCAAGGCGGTTTTAATCTATACAAGTACGCGTACCAAATATATTTTCGCAAGAAACACATCTCGCCGCAGCTTGTACGTGCATACATTATTTTCAAAAGTGCCGACGCGGTATGTGGACAGGAGATCTGTTCTTTTTTTATTATTGTGAAAGAGTAAGAAACGGGCATGCAGGCCACCTGATGTTAAGTGGTCACTGCAGCCCATGGA
>DWON01004264.1:0-16542 GCA_018251015.1 Phocides pigmalion okeechobee | reverse complement strand
CCACTTACAAAAGAGTTGTCAATTTCTTCCATTAAATTCTTTCATACAAACAGCAGTTACATAATTAGCAAGGTACATGTCTACAACAGGTTTAGTTATGGGTAGTTACAATACAGAAAAGATAACTTATGAACGATTGCCAAGCACCAGGACGATGGAAGCTTTGCATTGCAGAGTACAACCTTAATTTATCTCTTATTTCTAAATGCTTTTGTTACTTTATTTTGAACCTTGTTCTGTAAAAAATACTTACACTAACATTTCAATAGTTTAAATTCTAGAATACAGTATTTGAACGAATAAAAATGCAAAAGTATAAAGAGAGTACAACCTTGACCATTTAACTCTCGATATGAATCGAGCATTCAGTTACAATATTATGAAAATAAAAAAATATTACACATAATTTATTAAAGCATTGAAAGTCATATAAAAGCGTAATTGAATGTAAAACATTCTTTACAGAGTGCCAGTCCTAGGAGGAGCGTCGATTTAAATTTCGATCACATAATTCCCGCCGCTATCGAAAAAAATGTAACCGAAATTACATAATTCTCACAATTTCGAATGACAGTAGGTTGTATATTATAAAAAATATAGTTCAACTTATCTCGATATAATATTCATGAATAACAAAGTGCAGTTAGAAACATTTAATAATCAAATTAAGCTGTGAACGTGAAGGAGCTATACTGAGTTACATTAGCCTCCAACCTCTATTATAAATACGAAACGAAATCGTTTATATGTAAGTCTGCAATAGATGGTCTAAATACCAAAATAAAATATATCAAAGTGGCAATAAACTGTGAAAATTGCTGTTATCTGTTTTATAGTTTGTATTTTTAAAATAAAAATTAGTTGAGACAAGTTGCAACTAGACGTCGTATTGAGTATTAAATATTGAAGGGCTGTGAGCGGTCGGCAGTCGGCGGTGGGCGCGGCGGGGGCGGCGGCCCGGGTCAGCGCCAGGGCCGACGCCGCGGGCTCGGCAGGTAGCGCGCGCGCACTCCGAATTTCTCGCCGCTAAAGCTCTCTGCACATGGAAACCATTACTGAACATAGTAATCACGTAAATAGATCAAAGATGGCGTCGTTGAGCTTGTAGTCGCTGCGTTGCTATGGTTACGCGTAGGGTCATCACAATTGACTTAAAATCGCCTACAGCGCATATTATATTATCATTAATAATACAAGGGTTGCCAAACTTAATGCTATGTTATGAGGTATATATTATTTACCATAAAAATTCAACATATGAGTAACTTTGAGTGACCATACTTAAAAAAAGATATGTAACTGACACAATTAAAATAAAAGCTTAAAAAATAATATGTTTCATACAAATTTTATAAAGTGTACGTATGCGGTAGACCTACCTGTAAACATTGACGTCGTTAGGAAATTAGTTAAAAACAACACAGGCAATATTAAAGTAAAAAATAGAGATCTTTGCAAAAAATATTTGGTAAATGAAGATTAGAAATAAACAAAAGGCCGAACATTCATCAACAACACGTGCAAAATAGAACTAGAAGGAATGAGATTTATACTAAATCGGAATACTAAGGAAGTGCTACCAGATGGTGTAAATGGTGTAATTGAACTAATATTTATAGTATATTTTTACTGCTTCTTGCTTTTCCTGCGGCGCTCATATATTAGATCGGGTCTGCGTTGTGGGAAGCGGCACTAAGCTGGAGCTTATTTCTTTAGACTGAAAATGCGCCGACAATTCACTGAAATATTGTTTGTTTCGCATCTGTGTATCATCTACGAATACACAGACGTAACGTCCGCCAGTCTTATAGCGCCGACGTAAACAACACTTGTTCGCCCGTAATCCATACAGATTTGTCGCGAGCCGCAAGAGCATTGCGCCGCGCGTTACACAGCATTGTTGTTAGCCGCAGGGAAAGTGTTAAAGTAGCGAACGAACCAGCTCCACATATTATAGAACTTATAGTCCCGTCTGAAATCGACCATATACGATACTTCTAAAGACTAACACTCCATAGTGAGCCGACAACTACACCTTTCCACCGAAACGCAAGAACGGCTTCACACTTAAAGAGTCGGGTGTCGGTGGTACCTGCCCGTATAGGTTCCACCACTAAGCAATCTTAACGGTACAATAATGATCATTAACAAAGGCATTACAATAAGGCTGCGGACCCACTAGACGTGTGGTTTGCGTCAGAATGATTGCTCCTACATATGGAGATCCCGGGAGTGGCAAATCGAGCGATCATGCAGAGACCAATCACTGTCTTATTATCCAGGTTTTAGATTTTTATTTCAATACGAGAGCTTTGTAACATCTTGCCGACATTTATTTGCAAAACCATGTGCCTACTAAAGAGTCCGCAGCCTGAACCAAAATAAGCAAGAGGCATTCCGCGGTGACAGCCAATGCTGCTAAGTAAGCTGGCAACATTCTCGATAGCGGGCAATGTTACCATAGTTGGACTGAGTCATCAGCGACGCGGGCGTGCGCTTGGCGCGCGTCGGGAACGCGCCGCTGTGGCTTTGCGACATTACGTCCCTGCACGTCATACATCATGATACACTATATTATATGATATTATTACAAAATTTTAGATTAATATTTTATACATACATAAAATATAATATGATTGAATCTTAATTTTTGCTTATTTTTCAATAATGTGCTGAAAATATTATAAAGTAAATGTATTTTGAAAAATAACAAAGTATACTGTTTATTTACTTATATACAGATACACAATAAAATTGGATATACTAAAATAGTTTCAAAACTATTTATATACTAGGTACATATTATTATTTATAATTTACGCGTAGATACATTATCTATTCATAAATTATGTCTCGATTTATTCTGATAGGTATTTGTATTAATTGGGAAAACCATGAACAACCACATAACTTCCAATGAACTCATAAAAGTTTATTGTTGTGGATGTGAATTCAGGTAAGACAGTATCGAGAACACTAATTAAATGCCATTGAAGTTTCTCGAATATTTTTCAATACAAGTCCTCCACTACAGAGGCCAATAGGGGTCGCTTCGGTGAACCGTACATGCACAGTTGCCTTGTAACGACGGCAACACGGACATGTGTATTACTTCGTGCTATTAAACTAATACGAATACAAGAGGCGTACTCACATAGACTTGTACTGTCGTAACGTGAGATACATTAATGTAGAGCGTGGTACTACGGTGGTATGAATGCGAGGGACAACTCACGTGGGTTTATATTGTCGCAGCGGGGGCCGCGCGGCGAGCGACCGCCGCCGGCCGCGGTCCGCCGCGATCATGGCGCAGCGCTCCGCCGGCGTGCTCGCAACGAATGTGTCGTGTAATGCGTAACATGCCGCTGTTATCTGGAAACGATACCGATTAACACTGCAGCGTTCATTTATTGGAGCGTGTTAGCAGTGCGGGAGGCGGCACTATACTGGAGCTTATTTCTCTAGACTAAAGATGCGCCGACAATTCATTGAAATATTGTATTTTTTGCATCTGTGTATGTGTAAAGTCGTAGCGCTGATGTAAATACATCACTTATGTTCGCCCGTAATATATTTAGGTTTGTACGTACAACACAGCTGTGTACAAGTCGTAAGCGCGCTACACCAAGTAATTATTATTCTTGTACTACTTGGTAAAATCTATATGACTGGTTAATTAATCCGTGGAATGGCACAATACAATATTAAAATACATGTCACATGTAAACAGCTATTTTAGCTATTATTTGATTACTCATTCTCAGTTCTAGATGAAACGTGTAGGCATTTTATATATTTACATTTTTCAGAACAAATCAAACAAAGAGATGACAAAAACAGCTGCTATGCAACATAACACAAGGTGTATCTTTACCTCTTAACAAACCACTTAATATATTCCAAACAATTCAATTGCTTGATCGACTTGCGTAATGCACATTATGAATCACTATGCAAATAGTTACACCTACCATACCAGGACCTTCATTACGTTTAATGTCTCATCCTTTGCCTATATATAGCAAATGGAATCGTTAGTTTAATCACAATAATTTATCGTAGTTTGTTAAGTAAAGTATCATACTTAAAATATTTATATACCACACATATAGTAAACAAATAGATCCGTATTTGCAGGTCAAACACGTTTTATGGAAATCCAGGCTAGATAAATTCACTTTATTTGATTCTTGTTCACACTAATCTACTTGTGTGAACTCATATAATTCTGCACAGGTTCAAAAAGCTACCATCAAAGTTAGTAGAACTTTCTTCATAGAAACGTTTACGTTCTAACTAAAAAACTATAGTTTACACTGTGGAATTTAGTCAGGGTTTAGTTATTTCGTTTATGATAAATAAAAATATTTTATGGAACGATCACCGCCACCTAAGCATATAAGCTAATGGATAAATTGCAGACAATTCGTAAGTCGTAAGGAGACTGACATCATCACTCTTATTATAGAGTTGATATGTTTTTCGCAAATAATACGTGGTACTAGGTTTAGATTATTTCAATCATATGTGCGTACGACACTACGTGTCGATGTATTACGTTTTCTATATTTGAATGTTTGAAGTATTAGATTTTATCTTATACTAGACATCTGTGAAGTGAAATTACAGACAGATAAATACTGTATGCTAGATATTATATAAAAAGCAATATCCTAAATTAAAATAAATTGTGATATTTTGTAATTTGTCTTTTGAAACACAAAATATATAAGTAGAGGTTTACTATTACAATTATTTATTTCGGAAATATTAAAAAAAGGCGTGAAATTTCTTATTGTATTCAGGATTTTCAAAACATTGAAATATATTTTATTTATTTAAAAAAAATCTCTCGTACAATGGTGTGTACTATATAAATTAATTTCACTTGGATTCCTCGAACGGTGTCAGCTAAACATAGCGACCAGAAGGCGACGGAAGTGTCACTACTCACTACACTTTCATGCTACATATTAATATACCGATGTATGTTCGCATAGAATCGCGGGCACAAATGAAATAAAATGATCCATTTTTATCAACACACTTCGTTTACAAAGATCATCTTTCTCGGCTGTACTCAATTGGTTTTGATTGATCGTTTGATCCCTTATACCCGGGCATCACCTGCTGTATCAATCGCCGGTGCAGATCCACGTCGGCTCCCCGGATGCCCTCCCTATCCTGGTGCAGCTGCAGGGCGCACAACAACGCGTCCTTGATCGTCTGCACCGTGGACTGTACGCGCTCAGTCTTCATCAAACGACGGACCAGATACCCCTTGGTGTACGCTACGATAGTCGTCGCTGCGGCGCACTATAAGTGGGCGGGTGCTTACATAAAATTGTGAATCACAAAACAGGTTGCGAAGGCATTGCACACAATGGGAATGAAAACATGGACAGGATTAGCGAAGACAGGAGAAGATTATTCAATTTAAGATGGAGGACATCAAATAACGCAGAAAGATGGTAAAAACATATAGGATGTGGAAAGATAAATAAATATAAAGTATACCAGAGAACACAAAACAGAACAAAGCATACAGTAGACCACAAAAAAATACCCTGATAATGAATTATTTGTTGAGGGGAACATAAAAATGAACTTTCGTCTATTTGGCAAACGATCAAAATACGTCAACATGAAATTGAACGATAATTGTAATCGCTTATGAGAACATATTTATGGGAAAAGATGAGAAGTATAAATACGTTTATATTAATGACTTACTTCTTGCGCGGTAGGTGGCCTGAAAATGTTTTGTCTATTTGTGCGAATAGACGTGCTGTTCAAAAAATTTGGTTTGCTTTCTTCTGTACTTCTGACTGATCTTTCGTTAGGTTTAGGACATGGTGCTCTCGTTGGAACAGAGCTTTGACAAACCATTACTACCTCTTTAGAACATAAGTTATTTATAACTGCGTTGTTATGAGGACAAGGCTGGCAATCGTCGCTGTTGTCGGAAGGAAAAGTTACATTTAAATCCGCCATCGTATCGTTCGTTCGATCGGTGAGTATTGGGTCATAATCTCGATCCGAAGACAAGCTTGTCTCGTAGGTTAACTTTCTGGATGTTGCGGTATTTTTGGGAATCGGTGAATGAGTCCGCGTCCTGCTACCTTCAGAATTACATTTTGGAGATTGGACTTTGTCTTTTGGTTGTGTAGGATTTTTTTTCACTTGCGGTTTCTTAATGCTCCCAGTTATGTCTCGACTTTTCTTTAGTACACTATCACAATGGTTGATGTAATTATGTGTATCAGTTAAAGTAGATTCTACTGGACTTGCATAGACACCCTGTTCGGGTGTTTTCTGATTAATCAATTGGCTTAGACTGACTGGTCCTCGATCTGCAGGTTCCTTGTTATCTATCCAAGCTTCTTTTATTTCGTTAGGAGATTTAGGACATATAGTTTTAAGCTGTGTGAATAGCAAATTATTTTGTTCTTCAAAGACTTGTTGTAAGAGCATTTGTTCACGTTTTTGTTTTTCAACTAAGTTGGCCATTTGCACGAGCTGCTGTTTTTGTATTTTTTCATATAATTCCCGCACCCGAGTTGCAGGATCGTCGGATTCGGAAATTAGTTGGGGATTTTTAACAGGTTCATTCTTTTGATTAGTGGCTTTTGTAGGTGCAGATAATTTTGTTGCATTTTGATTTGTTGGCGTATTTCGAATAGGACTTAAATTCTTTTTAGGTTTTTGAATTGGTTCAGATTTATTATTCACTTTAGGAGATGGGATTGTGCGTTTTGGTCGATCTTGAGCTACTGACTTCGCTCTTGGGGGTGTTGTTTGTGGAGTCTTCCTGGGTGCTGATTTAGTGGCTTGGTCTTTAGTTATTCCATTAGACTTCACACTATTTGCTATATTTTTTTGCTTTAGTTCTAAAGCCATAGATGACCACTTAACTTTGGCAGACTCCAAATCCCAACTTCTACGCTTTTTATTTGTTGAACTAAGATTTGAAAGTGATTCACTCATAGAAATTGACGTCATTTCAACGCCAGTATTGAGCGATTGTACTTCTAGATGAGCTAGAAGTAGAGGACTAGGTTTCAGCACGGTGTATGATCTTTGCCGCGTCAGTGGTATGGTTTTTGATTCTTTCGCACTTTCTGTATAAATGTCAATAAGGGACCCCGTAAAACTTTTGGAGCTAAGAGAAGAGGGACCGTCATGACTTAAACTTAAGTTTGGAATAGGATCAGTTGAATTGTCCCTATTAATACTGAAGCTAAAGCTGAGTTTATCCTTGTTTGCATCTTTAAGTTCTCGTTTTGCATTAAGGTCAATTGAATTTGGCCTTTGCAAATTAGATTTTGGTACATATTCACAATCTCTTTCTGGTAATTCAATTGGAGGAGTAGGATTTTCAAAGCTTTTTATATTATCTTTTATACTTTTGCCACTTTCATTGATGCTTAAACTCAAATCAATTACAAATTTAGAGGTATTTTTAGAAGAGGCATCACTATCAACAGTAAAGTTTGATATTTTAGTAACTTCAGTGCAGTCTGGGGATAGCTTAGCAGATTCTAATTGGTTGTTATCAGCTGTTACTTTCTCAATATTGATATTAAAATTGGCTTGAATGTCTTCATGAGCAAGTTCATAACTTTGTTCAGACTCTGGCAATTCTGGAGCATCAGTCTTATCTTCACTGGATTCAGTGTCACTTTCTATGACAAAAGGTTGCAGTTGAGAAATACGTTTCTCAACCTCCTTAGCTAGAAGTTTATAGTACTGCATCTCCTTCCGGCATTCTTTGGACAACTGCAATTAAAATTGTGATATCTTTAAGGTACTACATAAGGCAAATTTTAACTTTAAACAAAGTTAAATTCTGTAGCTTTCACCATAAAGAACATACTTTTTACAAAGTAAAACAATAAAATTTTTTAACACCATTTGATTTATTCTGTATTAAATACTATAGTTTATCTAGCTCTTGGGATAAGGAATAGAAAAAGTAATAATTGTAGTACATATTTTAAATATGGTGCAAAATAAGCGCTATATACACACAACAACAACAAGTAACAGAATATACTGAAGATCTACATTTTAATTGTATTTAAACATATTGATCCTTAGTCATTTTTTTTATTTATTTATTTAGACACACCAACAGCATAACATATATAATGTTCATAAACAATTCTTAAACACTAATATGTATGCCACTTACAGGTGTATATAGCAGGCACCAAATCTGTGTATTATTAATTATTTATTGCAAATTTAAGACTGGAAACACTGTAGCTAAAGTGATAATTCAAGTAACTTTAATAATCCAGGTTTAACAGATGTGTCATGGAAACATAATATAAAAATTATAATAGCATATCCAAATTAGAGGATGTTAAAAGCTCTTAATTCCTGGTATGCCATCCGAAAACACCCCAGGGAACAACTTACGACGGGCGGTAGGAGCGGTACACCATTTATCTTCATGCAGGACAGGTACTGGCCCGACTGTCTCACTGATTTCACGTCCCACGGGTCGTTCATACTGCGGGACTGCCTGCAGCCTCCACACCACACGAACTATTGGATGTTCCGAACGCGCTAACTCATCTTTTCAATACACTTTCGAAGGAAATTACAAGTGCCGTGACTTTACAAAAATGAAACACCAGATTTTGAACCCTATTACTTTATGGAAACAATTAATTTCAAGAGCTTACAGAAGCGATGTTGTCACGGAACGATTACGTCAGATAATCAAACAGCTAGGCAGTTACTATGGATATAAACAATTTCATTTTTATCACGCTTTTAGCAGTTTACACTGTTTATAATTGGGTTAATTTAAAATACTTAGGAATGGAAGTATTTTTCTACTTAAACTTTACCGCTATGATAATTGAAATTATGTATAATTTAAACGGAATCAATATATTTGAAATTTGAATTGTGGAAAGTTATTAGTTATTGTTTTCTTTCGGCAGATTTTGGTTGATTTTTATGGTATTCTACACAAAGCAAAGTTCTGTTCTATGGAACCAATAGCTATAGAATAACTAATTAATTTGGTCCAATAGTTTAATTCTATGAGCCACGACAGCCAATCAAAAAATTATAATTTACATTTGTATTTGCAATAAGAACAAATCAATAAGTAATTGGTATTTGTCAAAGTCAAAGTCAAACATAAGTGTTGCCATGACTACAAAATCGGATAGCTAGACCTGATTACTTCTTTATGGTAGAAAAATAGTAAATGAGTGTTCTAGTTTGTTAGGTTAGTAGTGTATTGTATTGTAACTAGGTACTTGTAGTTATCTGGTATATCTGCAACCAAACGGTGGTTTAGAAATGGTTAATACTTCGCTCGAAGCACGTGGCACATATTAGTGTATATTCAGTCTCAGGGGGCGCTGCGGCGCTCCCTGAGACAGCTAAAGGCATCGTCTTGGACCATCATGGTACAACAATGATATGACAGAAGCGGCCAGCCAGCGCGGTGGCGGCAGTTACGAAACGCGAGCGCCCTATGGACGGCTTCTTTTTCGAACATTTTGTTTCAACTCGAAAGAAACCTTATTTCACGTATTTAAAGTTTAAAAGCGGCCAGCTCCTTTTTCGACCATATTGTTCAACTTAAAATCAACCCTCTTTCACATAATTCATTCATAAGTCATTAAAGTTTATACTCTAGTAAGGCCGCCCGCCCGCATGCGTTTGATCAACAAACTGACACTCATTGCGAATTCGGTTTTATTACAATGCAATAATGTTAAAAAATTCAATTGAAATTGACAACCGTGGCATATTTTCAAAAAAAAGCCGCCAGGGTTTCATTGCATACGGGCACTACACGAGCTAAAGCCGCCCCTGCGCGAGATCATATGATGTGTGTGGACTTCATAGTCGTCGTTGACTCTTCTCACCGTCAGGTAGTCCATCGTACGACTGTACAACATTATGCTCAGTGTTCGTAAGCGCTGTGTTGTGTATTATTGTGTATTATTACATTATTTAAAACTTGCACTTATAAAAGACCAAAACTTTTACAAGTATCCGAAATTAGTGATGATGCGACTCGAATAGTATTTTATGACGTCAGTCACCCGAACAATTTTACTCCTCACTCGAGTCGTACTCGAGTTTTCGAGTCATTCGAGTAAAAAATCGTACTCGAGTTGCAAGTTTGCAATTCTAATCACATTTCCGTTAGCAATTTAAAACAAATACCTATATTAAAATATTTGCCCTGTCATGGATGGATTAATATCAAATAAAATTAACATTGTAAGAGTAGTGAAGTGACATATAGTGGCAACAGAATCAACTGGATGTGTCAAGTTGACTCGGTAACTTGAGTGCATAGAGACTCGAGTAATATATTTTTTTAATCGATTTCAAGTTCACAAATTCACTTGAGTGACTCGAGTAAAAACACGTCTCGAGTCGCATCACTATCCGAAATAGCTGTCAAACCAAGCTGATTTAACTGACAGCAACGACAGTAGCCGTGCCTTTAGGTACATTAAAATTAACTTGTAATTTTTATCAAGTTTTATTTACTAGACTTTAAAAGAAAGTTGCGCGTTTTCTTACTGGTAATATATTGTATTAATCAAGTTTTTTATACCGTCAGTATAATCATTAATGAATAATTAGAATAATGGATACTGTTCTTTTAAAAAACGTGTGTCCCGCGGCGCGGCAAGCTATCCTGTGTTTCTCATTATCATTTTTGATATTTACGACGTCGTTCTTCTCCGGAAGCTTTCTGGGATACTCCGAAGAGTTGTGGATGCTCATGTACTGGGGCCCCGCGTTCTACTTCTGCCTCATGAACTTCATCTTGAGGTATTGCTACGAGGGATTCACATACGATGTAAGTTATCCAATTAGTCAGACATCATTTTAATTTTCTTCGACTTGTGACCTTCGGGGTATTAATGCATCGTCGTTGGATAAAAGATAGCTATAATATTTATAGTTTGTTATATCTTATTTGTGTGTTTGCAAAATACCTTACGGTACATCTGTAACAATATTAATGAATTACAAGTTGCTTTTTTACTTTCCACTTACAGATTGAAGTTTCACTAAAATATTTTTATATATATTAATTCAATATTCATTTCATATGCCTTAATTTTATAGAAGTTTGTAGCAATACATTAAAGTAAGTAAATATATTCAACTAACACTTTTACAGTAACTATACAATTACACTTTGATTTTTATAGTTACTGCAAACCTATATTATCTTACCTTTGGGTACTGAACTCCTGTTAAAATGACAAGTGTTAAGCCAATGATAAGACTTATTCTTAGTCACAATATTGTTTATAACTTAATGTAAATAGTTTTAATGTTATAGCCACTAGCCAACATCAGTCTGCCTACTTCTCCTAAACACGTAAGTTGGGGTATATTGCTTGAGATGATAAATAGGTACTGGTTTTATCAAAGTAGTAATAGGTTTGCAATATTTTTGTTGCCTGGAACTAGGTCACATATGTACATGTTATACAAGGCAAATCCAAAGAAAATCAAAATATTATTATTTAGGATCTACTTTTGTTAAAAGCTTAGTAAAATGCTCCCATACATGAAAAGTATAAGCTTGGCTAGTGGTTCAGTAATGTAGTAGTGCATTCACTTATATCTAAAAGAATGATTATGACTTAAACTTTTCAGGTGTCATTAAGATCAGCTTTCTTGGGTGCATCATTTGCAACCGGTCTGCATTTGAGCACATTTGACAATGGTTGGAGAGTCTTTGGTCTGTACACGATGGTTCTCTCCTTCTTCCACTTTTCGGAGTTCCTGGCAGTTGCACTGACAAATCCGAGGACTTTGACAATTGATTCCTTCATCCTGAATCATAGTCTTCAATATGGTGTGGCTGCTGTTACTAGTTGGATTGAATGGGCAGTGGAATACTTTTTCTTTCCAAGTACGTTACAGTTTTTCATAAAAAAATATATATGTTTTATATGTACTATATTTTAAGGGTAGAACTTTAAACAGTTTCTATTTTACAGACATGAAAACACTGTACTGGTTATCAGCCATAGGAGTTATAATTTGCATTCATGGAGAAATACTGCGAAAATCAGCTATGTATACTGCCAAGACAAATTTTAATCACACTGTAAGTAACTTAAAATTATAAGTGGTATAATAACTGAAGCACCATTTGTTTGTATTTGATGGTAAAGCAACTCTTGAGTTTTCAATGGAGATGTGGTTGTTAGTTACTCTTAAAGCAACTATTTTAGATCTCTCAAGTAGCAATACATGTGTTTGCAACTTTGGGCGGGCTTGCAACACCTGTTTACGGTTGAATATGGAAATTGATATACTGCAGAGACCTGCACTACATTGTAATGCGCTTACGGCTTGTACACACCTGTGTTGTACACACATGGTCTGTCTGTCTGTTTGGATAAATAAGTCTAGAGATATAAGGTCCACTTTAGTGCCAACTCCTGCCGGCACCAAACTGGACTCCGCAGCCAACATAACATATCAATATTTCATAACTATAGAGAAAAATATTCTTAGAAGCTACATGTTTGATTTATTATGTATTCTATATATTGTTGCCATACTAATGGACTAAATACTTTACATAGAACTAGTATAATCAACGAGAATTTCCCATCATGTTGAAGTTAAAAAAAAAACAAATGGCAACTTATTTTTAGGTACAATTTGTGAAACGAGCAGACCATCAGCTGGTGACACACGGTGTATATTCCATATGTCGACACCCCAGCTATGTTGGCTGGTTCTATTGGTCAATTGGAACACAAGTAAGTAATGAAATCTTATTCTAATACTTTTAATACCTTACATTTCTGTTTGTCTCATAAAAATAAAATAGACTGCGTTAGAATATAAATTTGAATTTTTCATATTAACTTAATGACTAGATATTTACATATCCATCCATTAGCTCTTAATAAAATATTAAAATTATAATAAAATATTAATATTATTATTATGTGGCAGCAGTAAAAACTGCTGCCACATAACTTCCATCAAGAGTCATACCATACCATATTTGTACCTCCAGGACTGCTTTGTAAACTTCCTAGAATGAGTACTTATTCCTGAGGCAATAGGTTTTAGTAATGTTACAAGAATTCAAGTACCTATATCATTTTTTTATTTTACAGGTGACATTGCTAAACCCAGTATGTGTGATTATCTACACACTAGCTTCGTGGACCTTTTTTCGTGAGCGTGTGTACGCCGAGGAGCTTACTCTACTCTCGTTCTTTGGCCAGAGATATGCTGAATACCAAAAGGTTGTCGGTACCGGTTTACCCTTCATCAAAGGCTATGTTCCAGAGAATACGGACCAGGAACTAAAAGATGAACATTGGAGTTATTGAAAAAGTGGAATTTGTACTTCTCTCTGTACTCTACGTGGCATACTATAGTCTCACACTTCTCATTTTAAAAGGTGGTTTTTACCCTGCAAAGAGTAAAAATTTGATGATGAATTTGTGCATATATATTTTTTAATACGAAGATTATGCAGTAGGTAAGCAAAGTATTAAATAAAAGAACTATTAATGTGTTCGTAATTTCGTGACAGTGGGATATTAAAGGACATCCAAATTTGTGATAAGAATTTCAGGATACTATTTTATGATAGGGTACTATAAATTATACCTGATTTCAATCCTAAGGATTTATATGTAACTTTTTATTATTTGTCATTACAATCACCCTCATTGTAATTAAGCATTTATTTTCACTCTAATAAATTAACTTATCATTTGTATATAATGCATTTATATTTTTGTTGACTCAAAGTTAGATTAAGTTTTTAGAAACGTCAAATAGATGTATTGGTATGATCATTATTTTAGTCTATAATACTTGTGGATCTTGAATTGCAATAAAATTTGCACCAAAATAACTTTAAACAAATGGGCTTTTCAGGAAAATCATCAAGATAACAAAGTTTGGCGTTGACATATGGCTTTATGTGTTAAAAATATATCAACTGCATTTTGAATTTTGTTATGTTTATGTACCTTTGTGTGGTACTGCTTTATCTTAAAACTAACTGAAAATTATTTAATATGAGTGGTAAAGCTAAACAGTAGCAATTAATTGCATATTTGTATATATTAATGTATGTATAAATTTATATTATTTATATTTTGGACAATCAAACTAGTCTTTACCAAAAGTATGGTAATTGTGTTTTAGAATTGTTCTTGTTAGGTATTAATGGTATTTATAAGTACTTAAATTCTGTACAGTCTTATTGTAATTTTTACGTGCGTTTTTTTCAATTATTTAGGTATTTATTTAATTGCATTTATATTAGATACACATTATTTAA
Organism: Phocides pigmalion okeechobee; assembly: GCA_018251015.1. NCBI lineage: Eukaryota > Metazoa > Arthropoda > Insecta > Lepidoptera > Hesperiidae > Phocides > Phocides pigmalion. The sequence continues at coordinate 2,207 of DWON01004264.1, read as the reverse complement.
CATACACGTTAATTAGTTCTTTAAATTTAAATGTCGAACAATTTAAAAATAATGTATTCATAATTAATGTATAGTTGTTATTTTCAATGTTTCTGTATTTGAGAATAAATGCACAATGATTTAATATGTACTTATGTTAAGTATATTGTACAGGACACACAAATAATCACCTCAACTACGATTGAAATAAGCATTTTAAATGAGGTTATGAATACTTGCGAACTATTAAAACTGGTTATTTCTTAATTTGAATTTTTCAATGGGGTTGACGATCCGAACTTTCTATTTGTATGTTTATTAGACTTTTTAATGTTACTATTTTATATACTGGAAATATACTTAACAAATTATATAAAATGTTCCTTAAATAACATGAAGACTTTGTTTATTAATATACCTAAGGAAGGAATAATTGCTAAGGAGTTTGAGTCAATGTTACGTTGCATGTACTTTGTAAATAATATGTATGCTTCGAATGTGGTTGTGAATGCCCATCAAATATGAAAATATTATTTTATTACTTGTTACAGCTGTTTTGTTCTTAACTTAACATAATTTATGTTTTAATGAAATCTTAAACTAAAATAACTATGTTAATTGTAAGAAATGTGGACAGTTTATAAGTAATAAAAATATATATGTGTTTTGGTTGTATCCATTTATAGACATATAGAAATTTATCTGTTAAAATAAAGACTATTCACTGTGGAATTTAATAGGTGTTTGAACTACAGTTCGACCGGGGAAGTACCACACTCAGTAGTTCTTGTTTTTTTCTTGGAGAGGTGCGGTTGTCAGATACAGTTACTAGCGAGGCAAGAATTTTCTCGAGAGTAGCAACGCATCTACGCACGACGTCAGATAGGACTTGAGGTCTGTCGAAGGTTGGACATGAACGTTCATGAGCAGGATAATCTATTCAACATCACATGCCTAAACGCTTTTCCTTGATAAATCGCTTATATATATATTTTACGTTACGTATATAATATATTTTACGTCACAAAAATTCTACTCCGAAATTAAGCGCAGCTACTACCAATTATTACTCTGTTACATCGTTTTAATGTTCGATGACTTAATAGAGCCCTGAATGCTGCCCTACATAATCTTCAACAGAATGAGATTGGCACCGTAGTCATTAATTCCAATGTAGTAAAATGTACAAAATATACATTGCAAGTAATTGGTAATTTTAATCGTACTGAAAATCGATTCGATCCACATACGTATATAAATAAAATAGAAGAAATAATGCCATTAATAATAAAGTACACTTATTACAGTTAAAACGAAATTGATTAAAAAAAATAGCGCCGCTTTTGGGAGCCATATGTTAAACTTTTTAAAATATTACCGCGCAGAACTGCCAGAACTTGTCGTTGAATTGGATGCTAGCAATGGCTACTTGTGTAGAAATCCCGCATTAGTTTAATAATTCTGGTAGTAATTGATGAGTATAATGCGATATACTTGTGCAAGTTCGTAGAATTCATATTTGTCATCAATTAATTTGTAGATGGGAGAAACATAGCTCGACCAGGGAGGTACCACCGCCTCTCTCATAATACGTCGTAAAGCATTACTTGTGTTTCGGTTGGAGAGGTGTGATTTCCGGCTACACCGAAGTGAGGCAACCACCTTAGTCCTCAGGTGTAGCAACGTATCTACGATCGAGGTCAGATAAGATTTCAGTCGTGTTTGTGATTGTACGTGGATGTCTATGGGCTGCGACTACTTAACATCAGGTGGTTTGCATGCTTGTTTGATTCTCTTCTCACATAAAAAAATGATTAAGGTGCTTCCACCGACTTATCTATTTTTAGTATGAAAAATCAAGACGCTCATGGCGGCGTAGCGTTAATCTACGGGTGAGTATTGCAAAAGGTTTAAGTACTTTTCTTTAATTGGGTTAGCTTTGTCGACGTATATACATGTATAGGTCGTTTTTTGTAATTAATTCGTTCTTACCAATTAGGGAAAAAGAGTATCGAACGCTGAATCGTGTAGATTTACCGAAGTAAAGTTAAGACTTGTAGTCCCGTAGCAGGCAAAGTTCTTCTGGTAGAGACCTGTAGTAGGAGGCCCAATTAATATTGGAGGTGCACATTGGAGGCAACCATCTTAGTTCTCAAGAGTAGGAACGCAACCGCGTCTATCCTTAAATAGAACTTCTGTTCTATTTGAGATTGGACGTGGTTGTCCAT
>DWON01004263.1:0-16542 GCA_018251015.1 Phocides pigmalion okeechobee | reverse complement strand
CATTAATAATAGTATGTAATAAGAATATTTATGGACAATATATAATACGTTTATTTTTATGAGGACATTTATTTCTCCTACATTAATGAAGTGGTAAATTTGGTAAATGCCTATAAAAGGCAAAAATATGTATATACGTCACAACTATCTTTAAATACTACTTTCCAATAGGCACAAATAAGTGTGACTGCTCTTTTCGACATTGAAGACCAAAGCGTTCAAGCATTTGTATATAAGTTGACATTAATATATTTTGTGTAGGCATCACGTGTACCACCACCAAGGCGTTGATGGAGCAACCTATAGGGTGTTGGATACCTTGTACCCAGATCAAGCTCAGTACAGTCTCCACAACAGTTCTTTGTCAGAGTTTGGTTAGTGATTCTTTAAAGTTTCAGTACCAATAAGAAAATTGCATCAGTTTAGGTAATAACATTCTTACTAGCAATAATTAAAAGAAGAACATCTATCTTAGAAATAGCTTATGCTATTATAATAAGATTATATGATTCCGGTATAGATAGATCATAGGTAGATCAACCTACATAAGGTTAAAAGTAATATGGAATTTTCTAAATTACCTACGTCAAAAATTAGAAACATAAGTATCTGAAACGAATAAGTCATATGATCAGAAGAAAAACAAAAAGTTGAACCAAAAAGTCACAAAATTGTACCCCCGCATTAGAAACAGAGGTAAAAAGATGTCAATAAAAAGGTGGAGGATGATTAACCAAACGGTTGGATAAAAGCGGCGTTAGATAGGAGCAAATGGAAGAAAATAGAAGAGTCCTACGTCACAAGAGAGCCTGACAAATTAGTATTAAAAATAGGGTCAATTAGTTTTGTTACTTATAAAATACTTTTAAGGATTATGTAAAAACGGGTCAGACATTTTTCTAAATGCTCTGTTCTATGTGCTTTGTCTAACACGTAATACCCTGGTTAAATATATCCTCCAGGCATCCTCGGCTTCGAAGTAGGCTACTCATACTCGAGTCCATATCTACTGACGCTTTGGGAAGCGCAGTATGGCGACTTCGCGGACACCGCGCAGCCCGTCTTCGACACGTTCATCGCCAACGGGGAGAGCAAGTGGGTGTGCCAGTCGGGCCTCGTGGTCCAGTTGCCACACGGCATCGACGGGGCGGTAAGATGCAACGGGCGACGGAACCACACACTTTATAGCTTTTTTTTTATTATATAGGAGTAGCAAAGCAGCTTGTAGTACACCTAATAGTGAGTGGTCTCCTGTGTGAAAACATCTTTAATCAGCTCCGTGTGGAAAAATAGTTTCATGTAAAGTTGGTTACGCGTTACTACACCTAAGGACTAAGCTGGTTTCCTTTAATATAACTCAGCCGGCAACCAACCATTTTTAAAGTAAAGTATACTATACGCTAGTAATTGGTGTGGCAATAGCGACTAATGAATCATATAGTTTTGTAGCAAAATATTGCTTCGTTATTTTGAGTTATGCCCGTACTTCAGATTATACGAAGTTTATTGTATGTTAAAGACAAACTATATTATCACTTGCTTTAATAATAAAATAAAATATTGTGAGAACTCCTACATCCCTGAAAATTCTCCTCAAAATTATCATAGTCCTCGACTATCCTATGAAAAGCCCGATCATTCTCCTTCAGTTAATAATACATTGTTTCTTAGGGCCCAGAACATTCTTCTGGGCGCGTGGAGAGGTATTTGCAGCAAGCGGATGATGATGAGGATAATTTACCCGACCTTGATGACAAGGATATGGCATGTAAGCGTCTCTAAAATCAAAATCACAACCTCGTTTTACACCTCACCTCAAATTACCACTTCTTCACCTCACCTTGGCCAACGTCTCACCTCCCCTTATCTCACCTTATGTGTCACCTCGGCTCGGATCTCACCTCCCATTACCTCAACTTACGCCTTATTATCATCGGCTTACGTCATGCCTCCTCATATCTCACTACAACTCACGCCTCACTTTACCTCACATTAACTCACCTCACTTTATTTCGGTTTAAATAGTTATAAGAAAATTTGATCAAAATTGTCGTTTAATGCGCAAGATTATCACAGATAATTATAAATATAATATAAAAGTCATTGACGACGCTTTTAAAATGTAGGTAGCGTATATATAAGGTAATATTTATACTACGCTATGATGATTTAGAATCTTAAGACAATTTAACGCTATTCGATGAGATTGATCATGTAATAATTTAAACGACAGTGAAGCAACTTCGAGCGGCGAACTGGTTGGTGTGCAACGTGACGACTCCAGCGAATTACTTCCACCTTATGCGGCGCCAGATCGCGCTGCCCTTCCGGAAACCCCTCATCCTCATGACCCCTAAAGTTGGCTTAAAGCATCCGTTCTATCGATCACCATTTCAGGACTTTCTGCCGGGCACTTGCTTTCAGAGGTGAGATAACAAAATATCCCATATTTGTCCCACGTACCAAAATTTTATGTAAAACTGATATACCATATCTATCTATGATACTGAGCGTGCCTTCGGGTATTTTATGTATGTGTTGTATTTGATCTAAGCCCTTGGCTATAATAAGCCGTTCACCATCATATAAGAAAAGCTTATAAAAATGATACATATGTTATTAACGTCATTATCACTTTAGAACACTTATAACAAAGATGATAGAGTTAACAATAATTTCAACTTTAACTTATTTGTAAACTTTTTTTTCTGGTTTATGACTTATGATCAGAAAAGGCTCTATTCAGATACATTATATCATGTTAAATGTCCTAACTTAAAACTGCTGTACATAGTAATTTCTTGTACTCCAGAGCGATTAGAGAGAGTGGTCCGGCGAGCAAAGAACCAGATTGTGTGAAGAAACTCATTTTCTGTTCTGGGAAAGTTGCCATTACGATAGACGAATTGAGAAAGGAGAAAAAACTGGAAGATAAAATAGCTATGTGTCGTATCGAGCAGTTGTATCCGTTCCCATACGATCTGGTGCTTAAGGAGTTCTGCAGGTACCAGAAGGCCAGGGTGGCATTTTGTCAAGAAGAGCATAAGAACCAAGGACCGTGGCTCTTCGCCAAGGTCAGATTGGAAAACCTTTTTGGGAAGAAGATCGAGTAAGTTCACTGTATATCATTTCTAACAATACTGGACATGGTTCACCCTTCAGAATGGACACGAGTCTCTTCTGAAACCGTCTCTGTAATTTGCTTGAATTTCTGGTTTCCTCGCCATGTTTTCCTTCGCTCTTAATTTAAAAAAAAGATTTTGTGGATCATTTTATCACTTATATTTATTTAAATTGTAAAGTTATTCTCAAGGTCAATACTGCATTTTTTAAGTAGTGTGTTTTAGTACCAAATTCTATATTAAATAATTGTTCAAGGAATATACATTACAATATTACTTTTAGATGTATTTCAAGGCCATCGAGCTCAGCGTCTGCGACAGGTATCAAGTGGATGCACGCAAAGGAACTCACAGAACTAAAAGCTAAAATTATTGATGTATGAAAATGTATTTGATTATAGATGCTAAAATAAATGAGTAGTGATTGACCTTTTATTTTTTGTATCTATCTTAAGGTAATTAATAGATATTTGTTTCACTGAATTAAATCATGCAATTATGGGGCTGGCTGCATTCGAGGGCTGCAGCTGCGGCGGAGGCTGCATAAGAAGCCAAGCGGCTTAAACATGGCCTACTAAGCAGCCATTACTTATTTGTCCCGTTTGGCTTTGAAACTCGCTTTGCCTCGTAGGTATAAAAAATCAAACAAATAGTACCACGTATGATCGATGCCGCTGGTGATAAGAAGGCTGGTTCATATCTCGTGCAGAGAATTGCAATTGCTATCGCGGGAATACTGTTAGAGTTCTTGGAACCTTGCGGCATGGGCTCGGACTCCCTTTAGATTGTTTAGGTCAAGATTTTATTATACAATATCATGCAATACAAATATGTATGCTTTATTGTACACCAAGAAAGAAAATACTTAAGGGTAATAACAACGATATAAGATAAAAGTGTAAGGCGATCTTATCGCTGTCAGCGATCTCTTCCAGACAACCTTTGGGTAAAAAAAATAAAAAGAGATATGGCGGGGGCGAAGGTGTACATAAATAGTTTAATAACCCATAAACATATTTTCATCACTGTAAATATTTTTTTGTATCTAGCAAGTCCATTTATCTAATGTCCCTTCAAATGTCAGTGTCAGTAATATTTCAAATTTGACAATTTATTTAATACACATGTTTTCTCTTCCTTGCTACAAATTAAATAAAAAATCTTTATTGTTATTATGAAGCGATTGTAATAAATACATAATTTTAAAAACCTTTATGTTAGCACAATGGCGAATAAAAAGAAGCCCGCGCAGTCATACATGAGTTTTTTTATAAATAATAATAACAGAACGAATACAGAGGAGAAAGTTCAGGTTATAGAAGGCACCTGTAATTCTATGTGCCCTCGGGAAGAAGTGACCTTGTAAGTTACCTCTAACATTGTATAAAGGCATATTAAATAAATAACTTTAAAACTATTATTCAAACAACCTTTGAATTTTATTTCAATTTATTTTAATTACAATAAAAATAAAAAATGCATTTAAAGAAAGTAATAATAATAATAAACTTTCTGCTGTCATCAAAACTTACTTTGTAATTATTTATTAGTAATGTAATTTTTTTACGTTTTATATAAGTAGTTAGATAAGCACTTGTTGAACAAAATTCGATGGACAATAAATCAGTGATTTTCGCGTTAAAGTACACAATCAAACACATTCGCATCATTTTATATAATAGTTAATTATATATACTTTTACTTATACTACTTTAAATGAACATACAGTGTAAAATTAAATGAATCATTCATAAATATTACTACTTCTAAACAGACGAGAGAAAGAGAAATTGGTCCATATACTCGAGGTGGTGGGAGATGAACACAAGCTAGTGAAGCGCTATGCCAGACCTGCAGCTGACACCAACCTGGCAGTAGCTCACAACTTAAGACCATTCTATGTCCTCAAGAAAACTGTGGACTACTTGCTGTTTGAGTAAGTAAATTTAAATATTTCTCATTTAATTTGTCATAATAAATTTGAATATGTGATTTTTTTGGAGCATTCAGAGTGAATTAACATATGCACATGGGAAATATTTGATATGATAGCATTTGACATTTGCAATGTCTGATTTGCTCTGTTTTCAATTAGAAATTTGATTGTTCAAAAGTTTCAAGTTTCAAGTTCAAACATTTTACTTTTTTATTAAATTTTCCATTACATATTTAGATCCATCATTACAATGGGTGATCAAAAACTGCAATTGAAATTTGGTTTGTGAAGCACTCATAATCATCAATATTTCACATAAATGTAATTTTCAGAGTAACTAAAAGAACAGATGTAGCAACATGGGTTATTTACAACTTTGTAACAGACCGGCTCCGAGCTGTGAGACAGGATATGATTATTCAGGAATTTAAACCAAAACTTCGCATTACTTTACTTGAACCCATGATTCGGTTCCACACATACTATGGTTACTTGTAAGTACTAACAATAGTATTATAGATTTCAAAGAACAATGAGAATGTAGAGTAGTCCGTCAAAATAGTGTGATCATTAACCCATTGCTGGGCACAGAGGTTTTCTTAGAATGCGAGGGGTTAGGTCATACTCCATTGACCTGGAAAAGTGCCGATTATTAGACTTTGTGGACCCAACATTGCATTGAAATCTCACAAACTAGCAAGATTCTTCACAATATTTTATGCCAACGTTAAATAAGTGTAAATTAAATTATATTACACATATAACTCTGAAAAATCAGAACTTGTGCGCTGATTCAAACCCTGAATCATCTGTGTTGGAGAAGGGAATTATAACCACTAAGATTTTGCTGCTTTTAATTATTAATAGATAAGTTGTGACTACTGAGAATTAGTTTTTAAAGTGGGCTTTTGGGTTGTTTCTCCTTAGATATTTTTGAAATCCGTTTAGTACACTGATAATTTGACAGTAAACAAATATGTGCTTTGTTATTAAAACACTCATTATTATTATTACAGGTTATGTGAAGAGTCAATAAACAATTACTCTCCGACCCTCAATAGGAACTTCCTATTGGAATGTCTAAAGACGTGCCTTTACTGTTATGATGAACTCGATATGACAAATATAGCTGACACACAAGATATAAACGATCTCATGGAAAATATGTTCATGTGCAATTTGGAGGATAACAAACTGCAAAATCTAGATCGAAGCCTTATGGAAGCAATATATGTGTTGACAAATTTTTACGATGAATCCCCAATGTGGCGGCTGTGTCGCTTAAAAAAAAGTATAAGGCAGTAAGATTCTATAATTTGTGTATTAGTAATCAAATATTATTTCGTATTATATTAAAAGTAAAATAGTAATTATAAATAAGACAATGTAATGTTGCATATAAATTTATGTCCAATTGGATACTTAAAACATTCTCGTTTGCGAGTTTTACGTTGTCGATTCGAGTTTGCTTTCAGAATATAATGCTTGTCAAAGTACAAGAATTAAATAAAGATAAATTCATTAATATATAGTTTGAAATATATTTAGAAAAATATCTTTGTATGACTTTAGTAAATAGTGGTTTTATTTCAGTGCCCCTGCAGTGCGGTTGGCGTATAGGATTGCAATAGCGAGCTTGCATGGGAATTATGCAGCTGTGTGCAAGTCCATTGATAATTTATGTCCTCTCATGTTTTGCGCTGTAGCTTTGTTCTTGCCCAAGATACAGAGGTAAGTTATTTTATTTTAGCTTATTGTATTTCTTTTATTTCCCTTTGTAAACAATATTTATGGACGTACAGCCTGAATATTCAAAAGTCACTTGAAAGATGGGAGAACTATAGTTCGGCCGGTGAAGTATCACCGCCGCCCTCATAATCCGCCGTAAAGCATTACTTGTGTTTCGGTTAGAGAGGTGCGGTTGCCGGCTACACTTTAAAGCGAGGCGACCATCTTAGTCGTTAGGAGTAACAACATATCTACGTTCGAGCTCAAATAGCATTTGTACTACTACTGACAGTGACTACTTAACATCAGGTGGCTTGCATGTTCTTTTACTACTCTTCTCACATAAAAAAAACCCTTTCCCTGCGGCGTACAACACTGATGTGTAATGCGAGGCCCAACGCGCTTGCATATCGTACACAGCTGTGTTGTACGGACAAATCTGTATGGATTTCGGGCGAACACAAGTGCTGTGTTTACATCGACGCTACAAAACTGGAGGCGGACAATACGTCTGTGTATTCGTAAATAATACGCGTATGCTAAATAATTCAAACTTTTAGTGAAATTTCGGCGCATCTTGAGTCCATTGAGTGAGGAATAAGTTCCAGTTTAGTGCTGAATTCCGCAACGCTGACCCGATCTTATATAGCTGCGCCGCAGTCAAAGTGTTGAATGGTGTTATCAGGACGGGTTTGCGCGTGATGTGCGCGGCGTACAGCAGCCGCGGCGGCGCGCCGGCGGCCGCGCTGCGGGCGTGGCTGCGGCTGGACGGCGCCGCTGCGGCCGCGCTGCGACACTACGGGGTCAACGGCGACGAAGGATACATGCGCTGTCAGCGGACCGCCTTCAGGGAGGACGCGCCCTTGGTGAGACTAATAACATTAATTATTTTGTATGTAGCTATGTTATTGTATAGTTGATTGTTAACGTGAAGCTATTTCTGCATATCGTTGGAAAGGTATACTTCCAGTCTTACTTACATATAAGTTAGACTATATTTACGACTAAGAAAGAAATATGTGTGCAAGTGTTATCTCAACGATAAAAACATACGTAGAGAAATTGCCATCAACAGTAATGTGTGGAGATATTATTATTAAAGGCAACGAAATGTAGAGGTGCTATTACCAAGGGCACAAAAATGTGTTCTAGTAATAATCACGTTTCTATAAGTTTGTGCTTATTAAAAAAAACTGAAAATCGAAGAATAGCTTGTTACTTTATCTGTGGTACGTGTTTTGGTAATGCTTAACACTTTCCCTGCGGGATACACAACTGCTGTGTATTACTTAGCGTTACGCGCTTGCGGCTTGTGCACACCTGTGGTGCACTTACAAATCTGTATGGATTACGGGCAAACAGAAGTGTGTTTATAAAATAGCTCCAGCTTAGTCCGCCTCCCGCAATGCTGCCTCTATATATATAAGCGCCGCAGTCAGTATTAATGAACTTGTTCATTGTATTTTTTTCAGTTGCCACCAAGCAAAATCAAGGTGGAACACTTGGAACAAAAAATGAACATGGACTATATTTTGACTTACGCACATCTTGATAGGTAGCTAGTAAGTAAGTAATATGTAAAAATAATAATAATCTATTTTAAAGATACCTAAGTACCAAATAGGATAGACAAATTGTCTTAAAGTACTAGAAATGTTTATCTCTTTAAAAGAGGAAATAGAGTTTCTTCTACCAGAAACAGGGCAAGTTAAAAGGTATTTATTAATTTGGTTACTTTTCATTAGTATGCATATCGATGAAGTATATTTTTTGTTAAATCATTCAAGGACACTTAACTCCGTCCACTCAACTCCTTTTAGTCCCTCTCCTAATCCGTATATTCTTCTATCCGGACCTTATGTAGAGCGTAACTCTTGTGTCCTATTTCCTTGAAAGTCCAAAAACTCGAGAATACTATAGAAGATTTCATATAATTGTTTCACTCTTCCTGATATATTTATGTAATTATGTTTTAATTTTAAATATGACATTGATCTCGATTACTTAAGTTCTAACCAATAATGTATTTACTTTGTTTAAATAAAACTCTTTTATGTTATAAAGGAATCCTTTATTTGTTTTATTTACATAAGAAATTCACCTAATTATGACGACTAATTACATTGGACAACAAAACTATCTAAATAAACGGATGTATGGCTCGCAACCCGTCAGAACAACGATATTATTGACCGTAGCAAAACAAATTCTTTCGTCTCCTAAATACCGTCATAAAAATAAATAATGAGAATGGAAGTAATTGATTATAAAATGTTAGTACAATGTGAATTAAAACTTGGGTAAGCGACACAAACGTTTTCTGTAAATATATGTATATTTTTACCACTGGTAACATTTTCCATCAGCATACGTTTTTTTTTATTCACGTCCGGATGAAATCTATAATAGGTTAAAATAAAATGACCGTAATGTTGTGAAATATTTTATAAATATTTGTATTAATGAAATTATTCATTTTAAATGATAGTAGTCATAGTATTGTTCAATGGTATATTTATTTTGAGGTAATTATATAAGAACAGAAGTTCGTGCAATGCTGTTTAGACGCGTAAATTGGGAACACTTACTACTGAATAAAAATTCTTTTTATTTTAATTTATCAATATTAGAAGAGATAATTTATCAAATACTAGTTTTGATAAATCACCTCATCTTACGTAATGAAATTAGCTTCGCCTAATTGTTATCGTGAATAATTGTATGCTAATGGACATGTCTCACGTGGATAAATTTAGTTTATATTTGACGAATTCTATAATCACTGCAGTCACATCTGACCACACACCGTTTTCTCTCTTAACACACCTTACAAAGATATATGTATCTAGATTGAGCCTGCTCGGAAAAAAATCATAAAAATACAACCCAAAAGTACATATCTATATATTTTTCTGTCGTAATCGCTTAGTTAAGACTCGAAACATTTTCCGAGCCTCATTTATCGCATAACCGAATCTAGACACACAGTATCTTTATTAACTTCATAATATATTTTTTTACATATAACTCGTTTATACAATTATTAAAAAGGTAACACTAACAAGACAACAGGAGAGCTAGCTAAGGGTTCCAACAATACCAACGACCATGTAAGAGCGCACTAAAACCAAAAAGTTTAGTAACACAACAACAATGTTAGCCACTAAGCGCTACTGAATAACTTCGGCTAATCCTTAAAAATAATCATCTCTTGTCAAACGCACTTTTCTATCTCAATCATATAAAATTTGGAATCGTAGCTAACAATTTTATCGACGCGCATATAACGCAACACATTTTAGATTAGTTAATACGGATTGCAATTTGATGCGCAGTGTTGCTTGCTCTTAATACTTAAATAATATCTCTTACGGTCTCTTTTCCTCAGCAAGGCTGTGTTCTTGGTAAATCGTAACTTGCATACGTTTTTATCACTTGCCTCTTATACGTAAATTAAGATAAGCATTATTTTCAAATTTAGAAAAAAAAAAGAAAAATGTTGGTAGATATTTAATTCATTAATATAATTGTTCTAGATTATGTGTAAAGAGAATTGGTTACTGCATTGACCGTCGTGTCGACTATGCTTTATCCCCGCATTACACTGCTGTGTAAAGCGCGTGGGAGCCAGACGCTACGTCCGGAACGACGTGGTGGCGCGCGACCTCCGAGTGGAAACACTGGAGTTCGTGACCGGGCTGGCGCGCCGTATGCACGAGCGCGCCGACCAAGTGTCGCTTACTCATCTCAGGGGCGTCGCGCCCCTACACGATCGAGCCGCCGGCGGCAGGCCGCTCCCGCGTGAGCTGCTGAGCCGGGCAGAGTCCCCCGAACACCGGGGGGACAACTACTAGAGGCCAAAGACGATCGACGACCTAAGTCCGTGCCACCCGCTAAACAGCGGGATCGGCGGAGGGCCGCGCTGGCCATCGATCCGCTTTACATCGTTATATTAATTTTTATAAATTAATTTATCGGTGTTACGTGGAATGATCGATCTAGAATCGCGCGGCCTCTACCCCGGGGGGTGTTTGACCCGCCCAAGCAAAAGCCCGGGTAAGGAGCGAGCCTTCAAGGCCCGAATAGTTCCGCGAAGAGCATGACAGTACCTCTGGGTATAAAACTTATATTAATTGACGTATAATTGGTATGTGATAACAAATTATCCCATCGTATGACAACAGATGAACTGGCAACACACGCCATTTGTAACGAGTATTTTCCCGCACAAAACTGACACACCCGCTTTAAAGAAATACCTTCAATACAATTTGATTCATTCGATAGTTCGTATAATGCCAATAGTTACAATCACAGCGGCGGAAAGTTGAGCAGTTACAATAAATTAAACTTAAAAAAAGGAAACATTTAATAATCGTCGTTGGCTATGTGTCCTGTAATAAAATGTAAAATTACTATTTACCTAATGACGTACTATTAATTTAAAATAATTTATGATAAAATTCTAAAAAAAATACGACTTGATGCCATAATTTCTTACTTTTTAGTAATAGTATAAGCATATAATAATAAAAGATTAAAATATAACAGCTGCATTGATTCGTTTATAAATGTCCCATTGCTGAGAATTTTCTTTTACCGGAAAAAAGCTGAAGCATACTCTACGAGTATATCGCAATGAGTATAGATTAGTTGCTAGCAAAAATTACCTTGTTTATGGTCGTAATTTTAAAATATAGTTGAGCAGCTCATCTGGTAGTTCCCATAATGTGATTACGAACATTTTAAAAGAAAAAACAATAAAATAACTCGAACTATTTGCAATTTTGCTTAGTTAGTTACTCTGTTTTAAGTTTAAAAAAAAGTGGTATAATGGTTAAACTTACATATATTGTGTAATGAAATTTATTCAATCTTCGTGTACAGAGCGCATAGCCAACGCCGTGAATCACATTCTACAATAATGTCGTGTTGGTAACTAAATTATCGAGATATCTATGAAAATCAATACTCAATGCAGTTATCAATATTATATTCAAAATAAATACATATGATACGATTCGATGTTGCACCGTGGCACGTTACAACGTCGCATCGTGACACGATATAACGACTCACAAAGCGAAGTCGTATCGTGCTTATCCACGACATGCATCGTAAACAGTCACAACACTCCGTTGCGTCTTAGTACAAGGTACTTATTGCCCATCGTTTTCGATATGACATCGTGCCATGCATCGTACCAGGATGCGACATCCTGACGTGACGTGACGTATAAATAGCGGGGTGAGGATTAATAAAAAAACCTGGTTTCTGTAAAGTCAACATTCGATGGTATTTTATAAGAATATTTGTTCTTTTCTTAAATTCATTTATTTTAACAAATTATCAGCTTCATTACATCACTATGAGTCCAGCGTATATATTAGATAATATTTAATACGATTTATAAAGTTACAATTTCAACGTAATATTTTATTATATCGCAACATGTCCACGTAATATTCCTAACAGGATATCAACTACGTGTTATAAATTACAAGAAATAGTGCTGTATTTGAATACACGTTTACACGAAATGTATATTATTGGGGATGGTACATAATTAACGCACACATGAAGGTATAGACAATTATGTTCAAAAATAGTTTTTTTCACCTAAAATAAAATGAATTATTAGTACATGATGAAAGGCAAATTTAGATATAAAATGAAAAAGATTGATTATATACCTACGAGAGAAATATAACTATTTTGTGACCAGTAATAACAAATAACCCCTATTATCATATACCTATTACCATACCATAAACGAAGGGTTACAAAAGGCGACCTAACAACCCTGAGAGATAGTAAATATATGTTAAGTAGGTATGATGTTATGTAGCTTGAGCCGTTCGACGCAGTGGTCCGGGGGGACGTCGATGTAAGTGACCCCACGCCGTAAGTACACGATCGTGCCAAGGAGATGGAAAAGTTATCCTAAGATGTGATTGGGGGTTTCATGTTAGAACGCACCAATTGTTTTCGTTTAGAGATCCTGGTGCTCTCTACAAGCATAGAAAAAGGCTACTCAGTGTTTTTGTAGTGGGTGTTAAAATGGGTGTGACCCCCCCCCCCCCCCCCCCCCCCCGAAAAAAAAAAAAAAACCGTTACATAATACCATACATGTTATGTAACGACGGTCCAAACAGAACGGGATAGTGAGTTTTGACAATGCAAACATGTAATTGATAACGTACGACGTATAATTATGTACCCGTCCCTCCGTGTACAACAGTATATACACGCGCCTCCCCTATGTATACGTGCAGTAGCACCAAATATTTGCAGGGAAAGTGAACATTGCATACGGAAACAAATACGTAAATAAACTCAACGATTAACAACGAAAAGTCAAATTTCAACAAGTTTAAAGACTACCGTCCATGCGTGATTTCATTGCAATACAAAAAAACTCGAACATACGTAAAACATGTTTAAATAATAATAAAATAACAACAAAAATGTACATTATATTATATTTGACTATTCATTTGAGAATATGGTACGCTCGCTTGTCACCATCGACGAGGAAAGCGAACATTTCGTCCGCAAAGGGGTTCGACTCTCGACTCGAACAATAAATAGCTACTTTTCAGATATCGAACTGACAGAACAGGTTGTACTAATGCTGCGTCGTTTCTCCCGACTTAGTATATTATACTAACATAGTAACGCTATGAAAATTAATTTATAGTTACAGCTAATTTTCTTTGAAAATCAGCCGTTCGCCAATAATCGGATTCGTTCGGCAAAATTCGGCGGCGGGACCGTTATTAGCCCGCTTGCTACCACACGCATTCTCATTGGTCAATAACTCCGTCAATTTACTGCTATGAAGGATTCCCCATAAGGTAAACAAGAAGTACATTAATTGAACGATATGAACACAAATCATATCAGTATATCAAATGTTGTTTTACTATGGAACAGATACAGTCCAGGTGCATAATGTCCAATTCGTCAAATATCACAATGGTCGCAAAAGGTCCAAATCACAGTATAACGAATTAGCAATATGACCAATTTCCACAAAATATCACAATGGTCGCAAAAGGTCCAAATCAGTATAACGAATTAGCAATATGACCAATTTCCACAAAGTTAAAACGCAATATGGACATATTAAGATTTATTATGGGTAATTTATTTGAAGGACTTAATATTTGGGAATGGACCGACGGACATGTTGCGAATAGGACTCTATGCGCCTAAACCAAGGGTACCTCTACCTACTCATAATTGACGTTTTTCTAATTGCCGATCGTGGTCACTGTTTTAATTGCTTTATTAGCCGATGACTACGACCCATGCAACATCTTTTTGTTTTGTCATGACCACGAGCCATGCAGCAGGTTCGAAATATCAGCAAATAGAATAGCGTCAATCCTAAGTACTCTAATATTAGTTTAAAATCATATCCCTTTTTAGTTTCTAGTCGTTTTACGAGCCTCCCATTTGAATCTCCCTATTGGCCAATGAAAATGTGCTGTAAAGGCGTCAAAATGCCACAAAACTTTGCCATGTCCCCAGATGACCGGTACTTTGGCAATCGATTGAAGTGAACATTGCTCTTAAATAATAACTGCCATTAAGCCAGACACACGAGGCTAGTGTTAATGCCAGGACAGCCAGAATATTAAATTGTCTTAATAGAACATTATAATTAATTACTAAATTTGTTATCAGCAAAATAACACGATAAGACATACGTCATATCAGAAATTGTTCGTCCCCCTATAGACAGGCGAGGTCCCCGGCTGGCTGAGATTGACCTCGTCTATTACACTTTTAACCACGAGCGAGATCCCTGGCTTTCTTGACCCCGTCCACTGCACTTCAATATTTCTAAACGTTTTATTATATTACTAATTGTAATCCAAGTCCAAGGATCTGTATTTAATTACAATCACAAAATTGTCCTTCGAGCCGGATAAGAATCAGCGACCTGTGGATATACTGTCCACATTATTTTTACAATACAAAAAGAAAACACTTTTTAATGCTGATTTTAGAAATGATACCGAAGGTTTAACGCTAAGTTCACTTACAAGGATTTTCTAGGTCGTGGGCGCCATGAACGCATCCAAGAAGAGCACCCAGATCCAGACTAGAAATCTCAATTGATCATCCGAATTTCTGCCTGGAATCTGGTATTGAACATGACCCTGTTTGCAAGTTACACCGGTATGATTACCCCTGTACTACGTGGGACACCATTAACATATTCAACTTTATAGATGCAGAATTATTTTCGAACGCTGCTGGCTTAACAGTAGCCCCGTGTAGAGCTGGCATTATAAATTATATGAAATGACAACTAAAATCTATACATAATCTAAAGTTGACGGTACCACGTGCATACACCAATCTCATCCATTCTCCCAACTAAGAGCTTACCGAGGCAAGTAAACAGAAAGAACAACACAACATTGAGTCGAGTCACAACAGAGCGTTTTGAACACAAACAACTAACTAAACTATTCCGTTTGTATCATCAGTTGAGTAAGTTTATTTTTGAAGAAATGTACAAGGCAGAACTCCATGCAGTGCGACATCACTACCATGATAGATTTTTAATCCATGGTCGTTAAAATCTGTAAAATATGGTAACATACATACAGTTCAGAAACCCACAAGATAATTTGATTATCATAGAGATAATATGACTATTGTCATAGTATAGGTACATCATAGCTTCCAAATGTTGTGATAACCAACAATACAATTTAAATTTACACAGTACCACGGGTTCTACCAACTCAGTACATGGAACCTTAGGACTTGTCTGTTACTACCTTTCGCATCGCATTATATTATCTTAGAACTAAACCACGACCAACGATAATAATTAAGATAAACAATCAATCAGCAACATTCTTCAAATAACATATTGCTATTGCTTAAGGCAGAAGTCTGCGTTACACAGTCAAACCCGCAGGATAACATTAGTATGTACTATATATGTTACCACACCCTGACCAGAAAACAGCGAACACCACTTTTAAAGCTACAGCAATGTATGTAGTGCCTCCAGCTAAACTACACAGAATTCTACCATCAAATTAGTTCGGACCGCCCTGACTTCAACAGAGACATGCCCGATCGTTACATTTACAAAGTAAAAAGCGTCTTTACAAAAAATTTTTCGTTCGCTATAACATTTCGTTTGAAATATACGTATGGATTTAATTGTGATGTGTTGGAGCGTGTGTCGCGTTCAAAACGTCTGTGCCCGGCGACCTCATCAAGTAACAAAGTGAATAAATAGCTTATCTACTTCAACCGCCGCCGCGCAGGCGCCGAGCGAGCTTTGGTCGCACACCAGCACTGCCATCTGGAAGCAAACATGTAATAATTAAAATAAAGTTGTTTTTATTAACGAGGAGAATAACGAACCTTCATGCAGGCCATCTGATATTAAGTAGTCCCTGCAACCTATTGACATCTCCGTATGAAATCAGGTAGGACACCTGACTGATGTTCACTATATTTAAAAGTTTATTCAGCAACTGCATCCTTACAACCAAAAACAAGAATTACTCTACATGTAATAATACAATTAATTACAATAATGTTGTAAGAGCAACACTTAGCTTATTTTTTTTTCCTTTTACAGATTAAGGTACTTACAATGTTTATTGTTATTATTTTCTAATTTTCTGTTGTTGTTATATTTTTCCAAATGTTTATATGTAGGGTTTAAAAATGTAACTAGTAATAAGTCAGTCGGTTGATGATGGGGGAGTCCTC
>DWON01004262.1:0-16542 GCA_018251015.1 Phocides pigmalion okeechobee | reverse complement strand
CCGTAAAGCAGGCGGGTTATGAGGGTGGCAGTGGTGCCGCCCCGGGCGAGCTCTAACGGCTCTGCCACCTTTATAATAACCTTTATAACTTACTGCGAAATAATACTCATAATCAAAGTAACTCGATGGTACAGATTAGAGAGCCCATCTT
Organism: Phocides pigmalion okeechobee; assembly: GCA_018251015.1. Classification (NCBI taxonomy): domain Eukaryota; kingdom Metazoa; phylum Arthropoda; class Insecta; order Lepidoptera; family Hesperiidae; genus Phocides; species Phocides pigmalion. The sequence continues at coordinate 16,391 of DWON01004262.1, read as the reverse complement.
ACATCTACTCGACGGATAAGTGGGACGCTGGTCCCAAGAATTTGCTGCGTCGGCACATCGCATATTGCAGTCTGTTATTCAGCTACGGACGGTTTACGATGCTACCTTTATATCATAACATATCCTAAACATAACATATAATAAATGTAATTATTTCATAAATAATATTTCGCCCTAAAATGAAATACGTACTATTTTCATAATTACTTAAATAAAATAATATAATACCACCTAAAAAACTTAACAAAGAGTGTGTGTGCGTAATACAGATACGCTGCAATACAAATACTCTTTACTTGTTCTCAGAGAGTACTAAATTTAATACTAAGTACTTAACTACGTATGCACTTTATTTATGCCGCCGCAGTCTTACCGCACACTATTATTGGTTAAATGCATACTTCCTTAATTTGATCGGGTGGTTCAAAATAGACAAATGTGAGAATAAAGTCTTCTATATCACCTTTGAGCTGGAGACAGGACCTTTATAGGAAAAAGGATTATTTTCATCGTGGTTTAATTCATCAAACAGGTAGTAAAAGTAATAAAATATATGCTAGAAGTAATTCGATCGTGAATCCGTTTTCGTTGGAGAGATGCAACAGGCAACGCGAGTATCTTAGTCTTGAGTATAAGGTGGCAGCGTCCGCTTGACATGAAGTAAACTGTTGTAACATGAAGTAACATACTTGTTTGCTATTTCCTTTAAAAAAAATTATAATTTATATTTGTAAAATAAGTCTAAGCTACAAATAACCTCGATGGAAATAGCAGGCGTTATAAGCAGCGACACGACTGGATGTGAAATTTAATGGACCATATACAAAGTTTTCATAGTGGAAAAACATAGTTTATGTAACTACGACCCCATAAAAAAGATTGATTGAACAAATTAATCGCTGGCCAACTGAAAGTAGTTGCAGAGAAAATAAACTAGTTTTCGAGGTCTTTTTAATATAAGATACTTAATAACAATTAAGTCATTACAACGTTTAAAAGTTGGGTAGCGTTTAAATCGCTTCCTGGTTTTATCTACTATCGTTTTAAGTCACAAATTGCGGGTCACAGAAGTAAGTGGCGACGGTCAGCTATTTGTGTGAAACTTGTTAAAAACAATAAAGTAAGCTAATTCAAAACTTGTTATATAAATTGGAATAAAAAATGTTCAGCAAATTAAACGCTAATGATATTCGACGATAGAACAATCTGGTTACTAATATTAAAAAATGTAGAAATAAGTACTACGTATCGTATTTTTTATCGTTTGAAAATAAGTAATATTCTCTTTAGGTTTTGAGAACTTGTATAATTAACTCTAGGGCATAAAGATTTTTCACGATATTATTGAGAACCGCTAAAACAAATGTTAATTAATTTGTATTACACGTTGGTATAATACTTAGTGATCCATGCCTAAGATGCGAATTCCTGACTTCTATAGTAGTCAAATGAAATTTTATATATATAATTATTTGTAATAATTATTTAATCACAAATATAAAAAATATACATTCATCACAGTTTAAATACTATTTATTTTTTGGCTTAAAATACTCTACAAGAATTTAAAAATATGGGTTACAGACCTCTTCTTTATAACATAACGTGCCTTTCTGAATTCTGAAATGCTCATTAAAGTATTTTCATTCGGTGGTCACCCGTCAAAGCCCCGACTCAGTGTTGCTTTTAATAACGCTTAATTTGTTATACGATTTCCTTCATCACCATAAATAATAAGTGGAATTTTCTTCGAGCCTCAAATTAGGTTCAGGTTACGTAGCCTCAATGTCATGGTCGTCGTGGACGCACCAAAGATACAGGATCCATTATATACATCTCCGTCAGCCAGGAATTGGACCTGGAAACATGTATGGAAGACCGGCAAGCCAACTGCAATTTTGAATTACGTTACTTCCAATAACGATTTAAAAATGACACAAATTCAAACATATAGTCTAAGTGACAAACAAAGTCAGATTCCAGTTAGCGTTGACAATGTTTGACTCTGTTTAATAATAGAAAGAGTCCGATAGCAAAACTTCACTCGGTAACGACGTTTACTCAGAAACTTGATCTGTGGAAAAATAAAATCAACTGACGGGATGGTCGGTTCATGTTTGCATAAGTATTAGGTCAACTACTCACGATCGAGTACACACGATGGTAACTCGAGTGCTTCCCACTCAAGTGGCTGCAGCTCTTTACGCATCCCACAGCTAGCTGGAGTTCTCTTTCTCAACTGGGGGAGCCCTGAAGTAAACTTCTTCACGTTACTCTTAGGCGTATTAATAATAGGATTTTTTTCAGACTGCTCATAGGTCCTTCGGCAGGGTGATATCGTATTGACTATTGAAAATAACCATGACCGATCTGACGTGCCTCAAAGCATGGAATTGCACATGAATTTGGTCATCAGCGGTCACCCATCCAATTTATACCGCGACCGACGTTACTTAACTAGGGTTTTCAAAGTATGTGTTGTAAATAGATAAAACTAACGAAATTTGATATATAACTATATTTTCGTTATAATTACATTTGTTTTTACTGATTTTCTGTTTTTTTACTGTATTTCTATAATAATATTAAAGAAAAACTAATATCCCTACTGACTGTTTAGTTCCAAGCTAAAACGTTGGTACTGTGATATAAAGATAAAATAATAATACTGTAACGAATAAAATATCGAGTTAGTTGTAGATGTATAAATGGGCAATAGTGACCACTCACCATCGAATAGACTGTATGTTCGTCGACTACTCCAGTTTCATAAAACAGGATTTTTAAGATACATATTTGCGCTATATTATGGCAGTATTGTACACTTTTTATGTGAGTAGATACGTTGCCACTCCTGAGGACTAAGATGGTCGCCTCACTGCAAAGGGTAGTTGGCAACCGCACCTCTCCAATCGTAACACAAGTAAATCTTTACGGCAGATTATGAGGGCGGTGGTGGTACCTGCCCGGTCAAACTATAGCTCTCCCACCTTTAACCTTGCCGGACGTCGGGATAATATGTCCTTTAAGTTCTAAAACGTATTATGTAGGTATAAATAAAATATAGGAATATTTATTCAATAAATTCTTAATGTGAGTATACATGTTTTACCTATGAAACGTAACGACAAACCGTAAAGATGGGAAGCATACGAAAAAGGCGAGGGAAAATGAAATTAAGGTAGTGCAGAGGTCCAAGTAATAATTAGGCAAAACGTTTGAACAGGTAGACATTGTCGATTCGCAACACGCGCGGGGAGGCGCACGGAGCGCCTCAATCGGCTCCGGCCACCAAATAAGATCACTTAAATTCTGCTACCGTAGTTCAGCCGCCCAGATAGCACTACCAGTTAGTCCGTTACGTATATGAACCCCCACATATAGCAATTACACAAAGGAAATAAAACTAACGAAAACGTTTAAACATTGCCTTCGGTGGCTATTAGATCCTTCCAAATAAACTGCGAATTACTTAAATTTACCGTACTTAGTAGCTACGTTATTAAGTTTAGTACCCGTTTGGGCAATGAAGCCCCAGTTTACGCCGTTTATGTCGAGTTTACCCGAACCCGGTGTACACGTTTCGTTTTTCATGAAACACGGGGACTCTTTGAAGCCGTAATTTTTATTTTCCGACACGAAATATTTTTATTCTAGCCGCCATGATTGGCAGCTACAATTTTATTTTCTGTATTTTAATAGATGTCAAGATCAAATCTGTAAATTTTATTGAAGTAATAGGAATTTATTAGAAAATTTGCGTGAAGTTTTTCTAAACATTGGGTTAGATAAAATTGAAATCAGTCTTCTGAAGTCAATTAAATATGCGTTGCTACTCCTAAGGGCTAAGATCGCCTAACGTGGCCTTATATGTAAGTAGCCCGGTAATCACATAGAGTTACAGAAACACAAACCAATAGAAATGATATAGGAGTGGTACCTTCTCTGTCAAAACACACAGGTTCTGTCACCTTTGAAAGGCATGCAATCCAACATATGATAGGTAGCGATTGTTACCCAAGAACATCAAAGCCAAATAGAATTGAATTCTTATATCAATATTTAGGGTTTTATAATATCTACGTTTTTTATTGTGAAAGATATGAAAGAGTAAGAAACGGACATGGAGGCCACCTGATGTTAAGTGGTCACTGCAGCCCATGGATAACCACGTCCAATCTCAAATAGAACAGAAGTTCTATTCTAGAAACATAATACATGAAGAACATGTTGCTTTACGGTGGATTATGAGGGTGGTGGTGCCACCCAGTGCGAGCTCTCACGGCTCTACCACCTTTAAAATGTATAATGTATGTTATTAAAATTTAATCTATGTTAGGAAACATAATGACATATTTCTTATAAATAATCATAATTATATTACAAGAAACAAGTATATATTGGCTGTACCTAAAAACAGACTATATAATGTAGCCAAATCATTTATGGATAACTGTATTTGCTAATACAATAAAAAACACATAATGCCACAAATTTACTAGAAAATATATTATTTTAAATTAATACCATTGAGTAATTTACATATTTTACTATGTATCGGGTATTCACGAATAACGGTTTTTACTTGCCGATAGTTTGAACAAGTTGCACAGCTCGTAGTTACGGATAAACTATCGGCAAATAAAATCCGTATATCATGAGTACCTATTTCATAGTAAAAAAAACATCAAAATAAATGTAAATTGGTTATTTAGCAAACGCTTTGTAAAAAGTCATGTAATAAAACCAATACTTACTTAAATTGTAAACACATACGGTCCGCATTGCGTCCCGTTCCAATTGCTTCATCAGTTTAAATTCTTATTTGTAACTGAACTTTTGAACACAAAAATATGTGTTTTGAAGTTTATTTCACTGTCTCAAAATAAAATAAAATACCTTAAGAGTTAACTAACGAAGAGAATGACTAACGATTACTTAAATGATAAACTCATGTAGTCGGAAACGAGTCCAACTCCAATTACTCCATTAATTTAAGTTATTATTTGTAAATGACATTTTCAAACATGGCAAAGATGCGTGTTTTGGAAATTCTTTCGCCACCTTTTCTCTAAAATGAAACACCTTATGAGTCGGTGATTTATTAACGTTCAAAGACATTTCGCAAAAAATCTAACTTCACTTTGATTTTGATTTACGACATTGATAAAAGAAACGACAGTATTTACAAGAAACCCTACATATTTTGTATCAACACGGTAAGCGTCAACAAATAAGGAAATATAATTCTTTCCTCGTAGACAGATAGACGCCCATTGCAAATTTATCGTGTAGATTAACAGAAATAGCTTCCACTAGCAAACCGCAGGATATAACGCTATATTTGTTGGTTCATTGTCCGAACCCTTCTAACCATAGGCTTTGGCTAAATGGATAATTTATTTCTTTCTTCTCCATGCTGCTAGCAAATTCTCGCGATTTGGCGTGAATTACGTTACTCATGATATAAGTTATGCTTATTTGAAATTTGAAAAATTAACGTTTAATTTTTAAATTCTTTTTTATTTATAGCATACTGATTGGTCATATAACTTTTAATTGGTATAAATTTTCTAAGTGTGCACCAGAAAAGTGTATTTAAAAATGTATATAAACGTAAATTTCATTACGTTTTTCAAAAACATAATGTACTTAATTTGGTGTTACGTATAAATTTAAATATATAAAACATGAGTACAAAATATAAAAATGGCGATCACAAAAGTTGAAGGTTTAAAACTCAAAACGAATATGCGCAATGTTACAATCTTTAAAATTTCCATACTAGTACGGGAATATTACGATGTGCACTGTTAAGTATTTATTACGAAGGAGAAAATGAGTTTCATATCACTTAACCGATAATAGATATCTAAAAACAAAAATAAACTACTTAAAAATTGGTAAACTGTAACGTATATACTTGACCAAAGATGGAAGAGCCGTTAGAGCTCGCCCGGGGCGGTACCACTGCCACCCTCATAACCCGCTGTAAAGCAACATGTTCCGCATGTATTGTGTTTCGGTTGGGGAAGTGTGGTTGCCGGATACACATTATTGAAGGCGACCATCTTATTCCTCAAGAGTAGGAACGCATCCATGTCCATCCTTAAATAGAACTTCTGTCTATTTGAGATTGGACGTGGTTGTCCATGGGCTGCAGCGACCACTTAACATCAGGTGGCTTGCATGCCCGTTTCTTACTCTTTCATAATAATAAAAAAAAACTGTTTAAACTAAAGCTTCATATAAAAGTGAACTTATAAACATGGATATTATTAAGCAAGCTATATTTGGAAACATTACACTAGTAGACGAATTTCGACTACATACGATAGTATAGATGAAACTCTTGATTAATTCCACGCCTCAATATAAGATAATTCAAGTAAGATTTGCTACATTAAACAACCCTTAGGGTAAGATTTAAAATCCAAAATGTCCGTACATTTAGAGAAAACCCTGCAAAAACAAAACGGGAACGTATGTGCCGATCAAAGTGAGTCGAACTCAATAACGCGGGTCTAAGAGCCTCTTGTCTAACCCTGAGCCTTATATTGGATTTCTTCACAGCCTTTCACGTCTTTCGAGCACTAGCGATCGTAATGCATTGTATTTCAAACACGATACGATGAATGGTAAAATGAGATAATACGTAAAAATTAAAGCAATCTTAGAATTTAAATAGAGTAAATTGGCCTTACTTCGTTATGTGTAACAGTATTTTTACTATCACTTGTTTGTTCCTATGGAGACGTATAAAATTAATAAAAATTAATACTGTAACGCAACAGTTTCGTTACACTAACTGTTCATGAATATTCATTCTTAACAATTCAAAGAGTTCTATAGAATACCTAATCAAAATTCAGAAGGCATCCATATATAAGTAAAACCTTCTTGAGGTCTTAAAGTATAAGAGGAGCAAATGTGCTGTGTTTACGTCGGCGCTTCACGACTGAGAGCGGAAATTATGATTCTGTATTCGTATATGGTATACAGATGCTAAAAATACAATATTTGATTAAATTGCCAGCGCATCTTCAGTCTACAGAAATAAGCTACAATTTAGTGCCGATATCATAAAATGACAACAAGATTACCTTCACTTCATTCACTTGATAGAATTCTAAAACAAAGGGGAATAACGTTACAATATACTTAACGAATACGCATAACAAATGTTGCAAAAGCAACATAAATCTATGTGTCCCGTATTTACACCAGATACATTAAACTCCATAGAGCAGCCCCATCCCTCTTGGCCATTGGACCTCTTGCCCTGTTTGAATATTTATTAGATCACCCAACGCCTAGAATACCCTACCCTTTCCGCGACATTTTTCCCTTACTGAGCTGGGTGATTTAACCAAGCCTTTTGATTTGTCTCAAGGATTTACAATATAATCCTTTTTGTCGCTTGTACTTGCACTTTCATAATTATTTCATACAAAATTTCTTAAAAAAGGCGTAGTAGGAAATAAAATGAAAGCGAACCGATAGCCTTTGAAAGCAATCGAATAACACTCCACATTGTCTGTTTACTAGACTTTTCTTATTTCCTAGATCTGTTCACTAGGTCTCTCCAGTTGTAACAGCTTCTTTTACAACTGGCCACTTTTAAAGGTGAGAGAATTATAGTTCAACTGTGGAGGTACCGCCGCCGTGCTCATAATTCGCCGTAAATCATTACTTGTGTTTCGGTTAGAGAGGTGCGGTCGCACACTTTAAAGCGAGGCGACCATTATAGTCCTCAGGAGTAGCAACGTATCTACGTTCGAGCTCAGATAGGATTTCGGTCGTGTTTGTGGTTATACGTGGATGTCTATGGACTGCGACTACTTAACATCAGGTGGTTTGCACGCTCGTTTGCTACTCTTCTCGCATAAAAAAATAATAATACCTCATCAGCATCATCATCCAGTGCTGCACATAAGCCTCCTCCATAGATCTCCAACGCGACTGATCTTGTGCGGCCTGCGCCCAAACCCCAGTGACTTTTATTATTACATATAGTATATTACAAACATAAAGTAAAAAATATCATTAAATTTCTCATTTAAGTTTACTTCAATTTACTCCAAGGTTTTGCAATTTACTTTGCTTTGCTTTACTTTGCAATTTTTACTTATATTCTACAAAAAAGTTTGACTATTAGAAGTAATAGAATAGTCATGTGAAATAGCATTGCAATTGCATATGATTGTTCGTGGGTGTAACAAGCGCCTATAGCGATGTAAAGATTTATTTTAATATAATTAGGTTCAATGATAAAGAAGACGGTAGCAATAGCTTCAACGTTTCCATTTTTAATCTTGGAAATCGTTTGCTTCCATTGAAATTCTTTCATAATTAGTTGAGTCCTTTTTATAACTAAATACTGAACAGAAGTTTTTGAAAAACCTTAATATTTCCAAATAATCAATATTCACTTAAGTTAGTAAATTAATATTTCATATTACATTTTCAATTTTAGAATTTCACGGTTTAGTATTAGTACTAATATTGAATGTATCATATACAATTTTAGAACTGAACGGTTTAGTTATGATAAGTTAATAACAAGATAGAAATACATTTTTTTATGGGAGAAAAGTAGCAAACGAGCATGCAAACCACCTGATGGTAAGTAGTCGCAGCCCACAGAAATCCGTGTATAATCTGAGCTCGAATATAGATGCGTTGCTGCTCCTGTGGACTAAGAAGGTTGCCTCGCTTGAAAGTGTAGCCGGCAACCGCACCTCTCCAACCGAAACACAAGTAATGCTTTACGACGGATTATGAAGGCGGCGTTGGTACCTCCCCGGAAGAGTTATAGTCCTCCCACCTTCAAATTCTAGTACGCGTATGAATATTTTAAAACAATAGCTTATTCACCCAGCGATTTAATAGTGCCTTTACTGTCGTTTCAACTGTCCAAATCTGACAAGGCAGTAGAACGGCAATTTCAGCCCATGGACGCTTGCAATCAATTTCAAATTGAATAGCTTGTAGTTTGCCCTGAAGACATCGAAAGCCTTGTGCTGGTAATTGCGTTGGTTTCCTACCGTTTACACGAAATAGAAATGCGGAGCTATTTCTTGGAATTAATGATCTTCAAGATTTCTGCAGCAAATTAAGAGAAATATTATAAATAAAATACTAATGTTAATTTTTAATATTGGATCTGATACATACTTATAATATATACTAATATTTATTATGATGAAACAAATGTGGTAGACACAGTTTTAATTTTACGACATATTACAAAATTATTTTAAATTTGTTCCTAGAAGCAGTTAATACAAGCTTAATAATAAATTAGTTTTAGTAACCTTTACTAAAACTAATTTTAGTTTTTATTGTAATTAGTTTTAAGATTTTCATCATTGTAAATATTAAAAAATATAAAGTAACCTTATATACATAACAAAGTAGGGTAGTTATAAACGGAAACTTTCATATTAATTAATAATTATTTAACTTATTTTCCGCCGGCTTCTTTCTCCCAGTCAACCTCAGCCAACAGGCGCTCAAAGCCGATGTATTGATTTTACACTGTACCCTTGACGGTCATTAAGTGTATGTACAATGAAATTAAATATTTGAATTTGAATTATATATTAATTATCACAGAAACGATTGATTAAATAATAAAATGCGAACTTTAAAAAGCTTCAAAATTATAAATATACGGAAAGTTTACCTTGATTCACTTCAAAACCTGTTAAGGCAAGAGATAAGCTTGATGCAATATTGTATATTTCCAGCCGAGATCGGAATTAAAATCGAATAAATTATTGATACAAAATATGTAGACAAGTCAAAACAGACAACAAAAGAAAAGAAACTAAAATCAAATTTACAGACATTTTTATTGTGACGAAGAAGTAAGGGGAGAAACTCTATACTGGATTTAATTTGATGAAAGTAACTTTTAATTATTTGTAAATTACTAAAGTTTTTTATTCCTTTTCAAATAATTAAAAATCAAGAGAAAGTTCTGATTAATTTCATAAAATGTATTAAGATAAAGGTAAAGAGAAAAGAAAAATATTCCTGGCAATTTCTCATCAAAAATAACATTTCTTTAGTATCTTGTATCGCCATCTAACTAGCTTGAAGTGCCGCAAATTAATACCGGATAAGTCATTATGTACCAACGTTGCAAGGAAATTGTTGATCCGCGCTCAACCGAGACCGGAAATCGCAAATCTGCGAGCGGAAGTATCGCGTTCGAGTGCGTTGATGAATCGATTAGACCGATGTTGAGACGATTCGATTGAAACTCACTCGTTTGTCCGATTGTGAAACGATTTTCCGATGCTCAATTGTTTGTTCGATGTGTAATCGATTCAAAGGGTGTCCAATCGTAAAATATGATGATAGGTAAAGATAACATAATGTTTTGTCATTTTGGTTGATTTATTCCAACCATAAAATAACTTTAATTAATTTGGAAATTTCTTACTTTGGTTCAAATTTCATTTGTCCGTTCACGGTAATGACATAAAATTGATGACGAAAATTTGAGTGTTGTCTTTAATATTTTACATATCATTTTATCCAATTTCACGTTATGACAATATTTTTCAGACATACTCGTACACCTAAAGTGCTACAAGCAATTCTATAAACTCGAAGACGCCATTTTCTTCGTAGGACTATTAATTTTTACAACTTTTAGCGTCAAAACTTTAGCTCCATTTTTTGCCATTTTCATAAATATCCGTGTCGTACTGTAGACAATATTTTTTATAAAGAACTAGAAAGACTATATCAGCGTTATTGTTAACGTCTTCTACAAAATATAGATTCGTCGTATTATACAATTGGTTTTGAATTTTGAGCGACTTTTAATGAATACTAATTCGAATTTATACTTCGTTAGTTATTAAGTTGATCCTTTTCTGAATGATTATAAGAAACAACCTCATCTTACATGACCTGACCAAAAATAAAGATCTGATCAAAGTAATGGAAAAAAAATCAAAATACAATGTACTGATGACAGCATTTGACTAATTTAGTCATTCATTACACTAAGAATGTCAGCTGCATTGACGTTGTGAATGTAGCTTCATAATTTCTTAGATCGATGCGCGCAACTTTCCGTACATCATGGAAATAATGGTTTTTCAAAACAATCCATAAGAAATTTAACTTTTTAGACATGTCTTTTATGTAATCGAAGTAGCAAACGAGCATAAAACCGGATGGTAAGTAGTCATAACGCATGAACATCTGTGACCAACGTCATAAAGAACAAGAGTTAGAGTAGTCTCTAGATGAACACAGATGCATTGGTACTCTTTGTTACTTATTGGCTTACGAGTCAGTCCTCAGTGGTCGTCTCAATTGTAAGTGAGCCGGCAACCACACCTTCCTACCGAAAGCGAAGCAAGCTTCAGGCCAGAAATGTGTGTAGTGAAACCTTCCCAGTCTAACTGTATATGTTCTAGCACCTATAAATTATCTTCAAAATTATATCTGTATATTAAAAAGAATTACATTCACGTGAAAATCCACGGAAGTGGTACAGGCGTTTCAAACAGATTGCTTATAAATTATGTCAATTCAGTGCTAACTGCCTTTGTGCAATAGAGTGGAAAGAATCTCAGAAACGCTGCCAAACCTTTTATCTAGAAATTCTCGACAATCACACGCGATAACGGACAATAATATTCTGAAGAATGCAATCTCTGTTTGTAGAATTCTTTTGTGTTTCTCAACAAATATCTCAAACTGTGTTTATGTCATTTATGTGTTAATTGCACCCGGTATTTTGTATCGTTCTCACAGATTTTATTGGCATACGAATATATTCTGTGCTCACATTATATTGAACGTTATACTGTGTAATGCATGTCGTTGAACGTTATACTGTGTAATTGTATCATTGACAGTTTTAAAAGAAGTGCTCAGATTTTGTGAGAACTTCGAGAAGAATCTTGTTTCTCACAGATGTCTATCACCACCGTAACCTTCATAACTTGCCATAAAGCAATTCTTGTGTATCAGTTGGAGAGGTGCGACTACGGGTTACATTTTGAAGTGTGGCGACCATCTTAGTCTTCAGGAGGAGAACCGCAATGTATGATCGGATAGTAGGATATTCCTATTTGGAGGCTGGATGTAGATTTCCGTGGGCTACAGCGACCACTTAATATTAGGTGGCTTGCTTGTAAGCTACCCTTCTCACATAAAAAGTTATACATCCACATAAGGTCGTCAGATATAACTCGAAATAAGACAACTACACAGTTGAACGATTTCAATTCGACAAAGGCATTGGTTAGGAATCGAGACCTGATAGAATTCGCCACAATAGCACATTCATATTCAATGGAAATTCTCTGTTGACAACAATTTAGAAAATGTTCGAGCGTAAATTTCAAAGAGACAGGAAACAGAAAATATTGAAGCGAGAAATTTTGCGACCAAATATTCCATATTGTTTTTGCTCGTATTCTTATCAATGTGTCGCTTTAGGAAATATTTTTGTATGTCATAACTTAAACGAGCGATTCTTGTATATTGATTGGTGTCTCGGAAACAGCTCGAACTATTTAATCGATCAGCGGCCATCTCAATTCTCAGGAGAAGCAACGCCACATGGGACCGTAACTAAACTTCAGACTTCAGTCCTGTCTGAAGTTAGATGTAGATTGACATTCACTGGCTGCAGCGACTTCTTAACATCAGGTGGCCTGCATTCTCGTTCACCACTTTTCTAATTAAAAAATAAAGGACGATAATTCATTAATAAAAATATAACAATGGCGTTACGACGAATTATGAGGGCCACGACAAAACATAAAAAAATGTTAGTTCTAACATTTTTTATGTGTTTGATTTAGATAGGAATCCTATTCCATACGGCATGAACAACATTTATTTCACAAATGTTAGAGAAAATAACTATCATTTGTGTCAAATCGAAATCAAAATCGAAATCTTTTCGAACACATAATATACGTGATTAAATTTTATTTTTAAAATTTAGAATTCACAGGTCTTAATGTATACAAATATTTCTAAACTGTACAAAATTATAAAAAAAAAAAACAAAATAACAATATATTATAAGTAATCATTATTGACAGAAACCTATAGTTCTATATTTATTAATGTGATTGATTTAATATAAAAATTCTACTCTTTTTGGCATTGGCAAACATTCATGACCGGCAGGAACTACTTAATATACGAACTGCATACTCATTTAAAAGTTCTATTATGTTACGCTACAGTTAAATTCAAAATTAGACTGTATCTTGTATGCTTTGTACGTACTTACAACAAAATATTTAGGCATTTCCTTGCATCTAAATTAGTGTACCTTACTAAAGACGACGTGTACCTGTTCCTGGCAGATATTAATTTTGTAGATATTAGGCGTCACGCAAACATTCCTGCCGTGCTCCAAGACAGTTTGACGAGCTTACGTAGTTAGCTCGGAACTTGCCACTTGGCGCGCGGTGTTCAAGTCAAAAGGCTTCCTCGTTGCTGGTTATACTTACCAATAATAAGTTAGTCAATTTTAAATATTGCCTTATAAGTTTCGGTTTGACACTTTGTCAACGTTAGCGCTAACAACATACGTACATACATACAACATACATACATACCTACATAGCGGTCAAGTAGCCATATTGGCGCTTTTACAAAAATGTTTATTCTGCCTAGCTATATATATGTTATTATAGCTATTATATACGTTTATATTTAATATATTTGTAAAATGAAATTGATTGAAAAGCGAACCCCGATAATTGCAAAAGCATGTTTTGACTCATATAATAATATTGTTGCTCAGAATTGAATCTAAATAGACTTAACGATAAGAATAACAGTGGTAGATAGCAAAAAAAATACATATTCAAAAGCTAATTAGCAGATTGCGCGGAAAATGGACTACGGAAGTTTTAAAGGCATCATAGTTCTATTTTTTATGTGAGAAGAGTGAATGTGAATGAGCGTTTACCACCTGATGATAAGTAATCGCATCCATAGACATCCACGTACAACCGACAAACACAACAAAAATCCTATCTGAGCTCGTACGTAGATACGTTGCTACTCCAGAGGACTAAGATGGTCACTTCGCTTCAAAGTGTAGTCGACAACCGCACCTCTTCAACCGAAACACAAGTAAGTACGGCGGATTCTGAGGGCGGCGGTGGTACTTCCCCGGTCGAACTATAGTTCTCCCACGTTTTAATACACATTCACTATTCAAAGGTTAATAGGCAGATTACGCTGAAAATAAGCAACGGTAGTTTTTACAGGTATCATAGTTCCGATTATTTATAACAGTATTTTATGCTACCTTGCGTCAACCTCAGCAGAACTCAGAACCCGTTTATATTACCATAATTTTCCATTTTAAAATTAAATTCCGTATGAGCCCGTCTTCGCTAAAATGTCTATGAAAATCGCAAAAGTTCATACTCCTGCTAGGTGATCAAGAAAGTACCATTGCCACTCTGATAAATAATTCGACGTGAAACAACACTGTATTTCGCTTAATTATCTAATTAAAACCGACAACAGTTCTCAAGCAAATTTCAACTATATAAGACTGCAAATAGAATGTAAATCCTTTACTATAAAATAGGTACTCAAGAGTAATGTTTTTTAATTGCCGATATATCGAACGTATAAAATCCGCCATGATATTAGTTTCAACTCAAACGTAAATCCTGTTTAAAGTTGTTTATGCGTTTGGGAACGTCGGCGCATCTCCAGTCTAAAGAAAAGAGCTCCAGCTTACTGCCGCCTCCCGCAATGCTCTTGATGTAATACATAAGCGCCGTAGATAGAAAAAACCTTAAGGATACGTTCGCGGGAGTTTGCATTCAACATCTGACTCAACCGCTCTTCCAGAAAGACCGTGTCTACGTATGTATCTGTATTTGCGCCCTACTTTTATATGAATGTATGATATATTATGTATGTATACACAGTGTTCCAAACGGTAATTCCATGCAAGGGGTCATGAACACGAGTTTTCCATCACCGATCTCTTTCCCCGTTTAATTTTCCACTGGCATATTTAAAACTGTTTATTTTGTCCCGAGTCTTTCGAGAGCGTAGATGCGGAGCAGTGAAGCTGCTTTGATTTAATTTTAGTACTAGTAACTAACCGCGTCTTTGTCCGAGTTTCAAAGAAAATATATTGGTAGGCAAATTAAGAATTTCAATTTCAATTTTACCTTTTTAATAATTACATAGTATGGAAATTTTAGCAAGTTACCTAACATAAATTAGCGCACGTCTACGCAGTGAAATGCGGAATCTTGTGTATATAAATGGTAAAAGATCAAAGTTAAGTGAACTCGGGTGCGGTCGACAATTGGATGGGTGACCGTCAGTGGAAACATATATTTTCGACGTTTTGGAATTTTAATCGTTAGTGATCGGTACACTTTGTGTTAAATAATGCAAAAAAAACAAATAAATTTATGTTTCACGTTTATATAATAGTAAGGAATAAGCTTAAGGATAAATAAACATATATAATACACACTCCTCGTAATTATAATGAAAGTTTTGGTTATAATAAGGGTAAGGGTGGCTTATTAAAAGGCAAGAAATTAATTATCGTTTACCTACGCAAGAGTTAATACGCCTTTGAGGTAAAAATAGTACAATTAATATATACAGATTTTGTGATCAGAAGCCTCATAAGATAATAAATATTTATAGATTATATGTACAGGCTTCCCAGCCTTAAAAAGTTACATTATTTTATCATTACTGTAAAGCCTAAATTGTAAGCTTCGTAAACAAAAGCTCATATTAATTCCAAGTAGATGTCACTCGAAAGCTCAAGTTATATCGTAAAGCACTGGCCTCTAATATTTCCCATTCAAACCCTCGAAACACAGCTTCGGGATTAAAAGTTCAGACACGTGTGAACTTCAAACCATCGTGAACGCGGTTCGCCATAAAAAAGTTCCCAAAACACTCAACGGCGGGTACTTGGGTCCCGGTACTATCGGCGTGGAGCGAAACTTTTGGTGGCCTTAATACATTGAATTTACAGGCGCTCTCTTTTAGTAAACTATACTATATTTTTACACGATTTTACTGATAAAGTATGCTGTAATGTAGATATATCAACATATATATATATATATTATTGGAGGCGACCATCTTAGTCCTCTAGAGTAGGAACGCATCCGCGTCCATTCTTAAATATAACTTGTGTTCTATTTGAGATTGGACGTGGTTAACCATGAGCTGCAGTGATCACTCAACATCAGGTTGCCTGCACGCTCGTTTCTTATTCATTCATAATAAAAAAAATCACTACAATGATCTCCGATTTTTAAGTGCTTCAATGAGAGCGAAGCTGCGGGTAGAAGCTAGTATTTATATTAAACAGTAAGGTGATTGACCGG
>DWON01004261.1:0-16544 GCA_018251015.1 Phocides pigmalion okeechobee | reverse complement strand
AAGTAGATTCTTTACAGAACTCTTTTTGAACGTCAATAAACTACCACCGACTCGTAAAGTGTTTCGTTTTGGAGAAGAGTCTGCGAAAGAAAGAAGATTCGATAAAGCCTTTTTTAAACGAATGAAACCAAATACAAATATGTTCATTGGTTCATCCATTAGAAGCTACGATACCACAGACACACTTAAAACTACAACAACCCTGTTTTTCTTCTTTTTTTAAAATTGAAGCTAAGCAGAAAAAATATAATAAATATATTTTTGTCTCCGGGAAAAAACCTTTTAAGGTACCCCGTATTGTGGCAGCTATTTTTTATTTATTCTTTATTTGCACTATACAAGATGTATAGGAATAAAAAGTGAACTTGTCTATTAACAATTATATATCTCTCTATTACTCGTATGTTATATGTCTATTATTAATTATAATGTCTATAATTAATAGTGGCTATTCCGGGTTATGTGGGATTTTCACCCATTAAATAGCCCATAGTGACCTGTGCTTGTACAGAAAGTCAGGATCTCGAAGCAAATGAAAGGCGTGGATTAGGTACCCAATGTTAGTCAGCCCATAGTTAAAGTCCATATTTCGGGTTATGTGGGGTTTTCACACTTATTAAATACCCCATGATGAACTCATGCTTGTAAAGAACAATACGATCTGGAAAGAAATGCGATCGGCGTGGGCTAGGTACCCAATGTTACTCAGTCCATTAGTACCGGTAATCCGTTACCCAGTTCAAAGGAGTACTAGTTAAAGCAGATACAAATACGCTTTTGTGACATGGTTTACACACGTGACGTGTGTACGTCGGATAACACCACTCACAGTGCAACACAGTTATGTGCAAGTAATGAGATATTGTTGGCAAAGGGAATTTGTATGAGATCCATTTTGGACCTGAAGAGTTTAAGCTAGTTTGTATTCATACAACATGTATGAAGTTGTTTGATCGACGCTACTGGTGATAAGAGGGCTGGTTCATATCTTGCCTAGGGAATTGCGAATGTTAAGCGTTGTGCGATGTTTTGTCGAGAATTGGTTAGAGCGGTCGTGTAATATAATAAAAAAGATTTCAAAGTAATATCTCGCGGAATTTATAAATTTTATTATGGAACGTAGAAAGCAGATTAGCAATGGCCAAGAGTTATGTAACTCGTTTAAAATATCGTCAATAAAAAGTCATAAACAACGCACAAAATAGTTGATAACAAAATGTTAGTAATACAACTCATAGTCAACCTTATATTCTCCAAAATTGTCTTTTAAAACGCTCATCAATGTGGTTGCGCAAATGTCTATTCTCAGTAAATCCAGCGATACAGATTTCTGTGTTAATGTCATTATTTTGGTATGATCAATTCTTCTCACGTGTGTGAGACACTTGTTTCGTTATCAGCGACTCGCTAGAAGCGAGTGTATGCGAATTATACGACTGTTGAAGAACCTGCCGAGACGATTGAAGAGAGATATGGTGATCGATGGAATAAGACAACTAAGAATTAGCAAGGCATCTGTGATGGACTTTATGTAGGAGTCCTGTTCTATGTTAGGTGGTTATAGATCTTCGTGCGTGACCATTTACCATTAAGCGCATGGCAGGCTTGAGTACTGCATTTATGTTATTTCAAAATATAAACTTTTGAGAGCTACATTTTAGTTACAATAACGAAAACTTTAAAACGAATTATAAAAAAGTTTAACCTAAATAGTCTAAAGGGGGTCCGTGCCCATTCGACATCGTACCAAGAACGCTTGCCGCAATCCCGCATTGAAGAATAATCGCAATTCTCTGCGTGAAATTTAAGCCAGCCCTCTTGTCACCGGAGGCATCAATCAAATGTTTGTCTAATTGTTTGAAAAACTTTTTGGCTCTCAGGTTGACTATATTATTTTGTTTGTGATTGCAATATTTAGTCTATGAAAACTACATATCATTCAATGCAATAATACATTTATATTATATTTGTTAAATACGTTGTACTTGTTTAGATACTTAAGTACAGATAGATTAGGATACGATAGGATATTTATTATCAAGTAAACTGTATGCTCGATTCTTATTGTCATTTACTAATCTTAAATAGCATAAAAGTACACATATTTCAATTCGATAAAAGAAAATTCGTATTTAACTATTGCTTTATATTATTTAGCCAGTGGTGGAACAAGACAAGACCAAGTGTTACGGTTAAATTAATTTGGAAGACCCAATTAGTACTGTATAAGTTTGCCTTTGAGTGAATATAAACATATTATTTACAGACTGGTAATAAGTACGATCAACTTCAGTACATGTAAATAGTCAACTGCGGTTAGAGTTGGATGAAGGCAAATTGATAATTTTATACGTTGTATTGAAATATCTCTATTTGAGTATAAAGATGAAAACAAATTGATACTTGTAGAGCTTGTTGTCATAACATTTTTGTCACATTATTCTACTAATGTTATAAATACTTTTCGCATTTATGTTTGTATTTTCCATTTTCACGCCGTACCGGCTGAACCGATTTTCATGAATTTTAGTAGTTGAAATGGGAGATGCAAAGCTACGGGATAAGTTTGGGGAAACAAATATGGGATGTTTATTTTTGAATCTTTGATATAGCGTCAGCAACATTTGGATGCACAAACGCTATAAAATATCGCAAAGGTAGACACAATTCATATTAGGTCACCAAAAAAATTGGATCATCAGAATTCCGACTATCTGTAAACATACATATAGCTTTATGTGACGTTTGAGTTTGAATATTTACGTTATTTTTCCCGATGACACATACAGAGATAAGCCTGGCCTAATCCGAGTGATGAATTGATCTGTGGGGGTGTCATCTGATCCTCTACAGACAAACACATTTGCCGAAAACGTTTGATGACACAAGGAATGACGTATGTGGGGTTAAATATGTTAAAGTAATGTTTTTCTACGTAAGGGTATCCCCCAACCAAGTGGACTGATCTGATAAGGATAGCGGGAAACCGCTGGATGCAAAGGGCACAGAACCGGTCTGAGTGGTGCCATCTAGAGGAAGCCTATTTCCAACAGTGGATACATAAATCTAGAATGGATGGATGGAATGTTTTCATCCTTATAGCATTGAAGTAGCAAACGAGCGTGAATCCTTCCTAATGGTCATTGGTGACTGCCGTTCCTGACTTGGAGCGCCTCGTGTATCTATAGATTTTTTCTTCAAACTAAAACAATTTTGCATTTAACACTGTTATGAATCGAACCACGAACTGTTTTATAAATTAGCTTAAAGAAAAAGCCACCTGATGTAACCAGACAATCAACTATGGATATTTGCAACATCAGAAAAGTCGCTCGCATCGATGGATTTGAATGAGACCTTTATGCACATGTTTCAAAAAACCGTGTGTAGCGTTCAGGAAATACCTCAGGAGCTAATCCTAATTTTGCACATACGTGGTAAAAATGAACGTGCAACTGAACCGTGGAGGACTGCTACGAGTTCGGTTGAACAGTTCCAGGCCTTTTGTTGTCATTTCTGTTTTGGGATTACGCTAAATCTCAAAAGTTGTAAGTTCATAATTTTTTGTATTAGGATAATTTTCACCTTATAAAAAATCCAAATATTTTGTAAAGGTTACCCAAACTGATCATTTTTTTGCTAATTCTTTCATTTTATTTTTTGAATTTTTATTTGGGAACACTGCGAGCCTCTCGTGTCCGCGGAAAAAAGCCCTGAACTATACTAGTTAACTGGTCGGTGATCCTTGGGTTGTTAATGATGGCACAACACAAAACATTCATACTTTAGGGGTAAAACCATCTAATTCTAAAGAAGTATTAAGATTTTCGAAAGTCCTATTACAGTCCGTTTACTCATTTTCGAGATTAAAACGGACATTTTCTAATATTTCAAAATCGATATGTTCAATTTTCATAAATAAGTTTTAGTAAGCAATTCAGATTTAGAAAATAAAATATTTGTGTTACGTAAATATTTGCGAATACGTTGATGTGCTTGAAGTAAACCCTTTAAAAGCCCTTTGAAAGTTAAAGCATATTTTTCTAAGTTCTTTCCAAGAGGGCTTTTAACGCAAAGTGAAGTTTTGCAATAGTTGCCGCACAGTTTTCTAAAGTTTCGCTTTGATAAATGATAAATTGCATGTTGAAGCAAAGTGCATTAAAACAACATTTCTATTTAATAGTAGAAGACGGAATCGAGCTTCCAAATCCGATGGCCTTTAATGGAGACAGATTTCAGAAGTTTACCTTACTTGTCTTTTGTGTTGAAATGCCAAGTTGGCAATTAAGTGTATCTTGGCTAAAATCAAACAAGCGATTTAGTATCACAAGTTTTATTTCAATAATTTGTATACATACCTTGATTACTTCATTGCTTCTGAATCCTTAGTAATCTGCAGATCATGTTATTAGCGATATATAAACTTTATTACACTCCTAAAATCACTTCTTGGCGATAAATATTTAAATTTAATGACCTTAGTGTTAATATAGTAATAGGTATTATCTATGAAGACCAAACCGGTTTTAATACGCTTATTGCAATTTTATACAGTTTAGCATCGTTATTATCTAAATTGTTGGTTGGTTAGATTGATTTCACTGTAGTAATTCTTGTAAAAGATTATTCTTGAGATTATGTGTAAGTGTTAACTATATGACATTTATAGGAGTTTTATTAAATTAGGTTACAATATCTTTCAATAAATAGGTACATAATGATAAACGTTTGCTTTTAGAATTGAATTTTACAAGATGATACTGCACTATAACGAATGTGGGCGAAATGAAAGAACATTTGCATTTTAGATCAAAATATATAAAAGTATTTGATCGATTTGTATCGTGCATGAGTCAAATGAAACGAGTCATCGACTCATATAAATAAACTATGAATGCTATCAGATATAGAATATCAATAAATATTACGGACGTAATCGCCTTGCGAGATGGAACACCGGCGTTATAGAGGTTGCTTGGTATAGATATGCACTTTGTTTTTTGTTTGATAATATTCTTGTGGCATGACATCATACGAATAAATATAACGGAGGTCGTGTTTGTATTGCGTATATTTATGCCTTCATTGTTCTTCTAGTTATAATCCACGGCGTAAGGATGTTGAAGTTAGTCAAAGTGAAACGTTGCAATTGTGTCCGTGACGTCTCATTACCTTTGATCCCATTCTGCTGTGCTCAGAAGCAACTGCCTTCACTTCACTTACCTTATTTATTGTTTGCTTAAACAAAAAAGGTATTAAAACATTAATGCTTTATATTGTTTATACATTTTCTAAGTTAAGATGTTCATTGAATCAATGGAACAGTTAAATCAGTGTGAAGAATATTAATATAATTGAATAGCAAAATAAACGAAATAACTTTAGGATTTACTTTATAAAGGTTAACGTTAAGAAAAGGTGAGGTGAAAGCAAATTGAATGTAAATTTACCAGTACGCTAATAAAAGTATTCCATACAATCACGAATGTACTTCAAAAAGGATCCTAGGAGTGTTAAATTATTATTCAGGTTTTCCCTTACATATATTATTAAGTACATTCCATTTCATCAGCATTACATCTTGTTTGTGAATGATTTAAACCAGACGAAAGTCAGATAATATTTTTTACTTCGAAGTTTTATTACGTTTTTTAATTATATAAAAATATTTCTAATCATGCCTTCTTACATTTTAAAATTGAATTTCAATTTTGTTTACAACATTTTTAGATATTAAATTATCAAATCAATACTGTCCAATTTCTGGGCAATGATATCCTCGCAGAATGAAAAAAATTGGACATAGTCAGCCATGTTTTTTAAAAGACGATTTAGTAGATTTCGTACATCTTTGAAAACTTTATGGACAACTCTCACACATGTTATGTGACATAATATGTCTTAAACCCTGTCAGTGTCGTCTGGATTCGTTTGTAAACCTAATGATGGGACTAAACCTTCTTTGTTTTACCGTCAATTTTATTTAGGCGAACTATTTGATTATTTAAATCGAATGAGCTGACGGGATTAAAGTATCTGGAGAGCATCGCTCTCATCAGTCCATTAACCCTCCGCATTATTTTCGAGTGATAAACGATTTACGATAGCGATGTCGAATTAGAAACAAGGCCATTTTGGAAGAGTGGCGTGCCCCGAATAGTGTTAATTACAGAATCTTATCCGATTTACCACGGAACCTACGTGCCGGTCATTAACGGTGCTATGAAAGATTAGAAGCATGCGCTAACGCAGCCAATACACGCAACTTGTGCATCTACAACCAACATGTGTTCCAATACTTATTTGCAATTAGAGCACGTATGTAGAGATTTGTTTGAGATACGGTATACCAATAGGTACAATGATTTATTGTTATTTATTAAGCATTTTATTACTTTACTCATTGAAGCTAGATAGATAACCGGTGTCAAGTCTGAGATAGCGTTTTTATTAATAAATTTAGTTGCAGATAATTGCAAAAATTAAACCGGTTATTTTTCTTGTTTCAAGTATTACGTTTCTCATGTATTTTGCTAAAAGTAAATGTCGTATATTACACTTATGCCTATTAATACTAGTATTGGATAACTTTCAAATTAATATTGAGTATTGGTTAAGTGTATTCCTATCTACATTTCTCTTGTGCTATCCACATTTCTCTTGATCTATAAAAAAGAACCATACCATATCGCGTCGAGATCTGTTAGAAATTCTTCACTTCTGAACATTTTTTCTCTCGAAAGTGAACGACAAAAGTCAGCAATTGCAATGCAGGCAATCAAGATTTCTTTCCGGCGTTAGATCGTTGTCTGTATCTCCATTTGCGATTAAAATAGAGGTTTTGCATTTTGTCGTTGACAGACTGGCAGTTAAAACCTTAAAAAGTAGAAATCACTTGTTTTTATGTTAAACCATATAAATTCTTTTTGAATGCAATTTAATAGAGCTTTTAATTAATGATTTATCAAGAAAAGTAGTTTTCCATAAACAAATTTATTTTGAAATCTTAACACTACTATATGGGTCAGATTCCTCGTTCCGATTCATGAAGCAACAACGCCCTTCATTTTATTTAGTTCTGTAAACATTTGTTTAAAGTTTCAGTTTTGTGACGCTTTTCTTATTTTGCCACATTTTGGCAGTAGCAACTTTATTTAAAATGGCAACACTGAATTTGAGTGTTGATTTTCAGGACGTTCAAAGATTATATCTTCACGAAATTGCATTTATAAATTCTCAGATTGCAAAATTATAGAAACGAGAATGAAAAACGTTAGCCATTTTCTACATTTACACGTAATTTATTTTTTCTCTCAACCGCCATTGTTCTTGGTTTGATGCAAAAACGGTATGCTTTTAAAAAGCCAATTTTTCTATCTGAGAGCTTGCTATGAAGTTTTGTTGACGTTTTTGTGTACGCTCATGCTCAGTGGGCAGGAATGTTCACGGTCCGCGGCACCATTCGTAACAGTCTTCTGAGCTATTGCGAATGTTTTTGTGTTGATACTACGCAATGCACGTGGTTTAGTCTGCATTTCTACTATTTTGTTAAAAACTACTCACACTTTGCGATTTCTTCCACGTTTAACAAGAATTTTCTTATATGAAATCTATTATATTTTCAATCATCATAAATAACATCGACAATGTCACAATGCATTGTATTCATGTATGTAGCTTTAGCAGTTGATAACGTACGCCAATCCAATATAAATGACATAACACAGGAATTTCCCTATGCACTATCAAGTGATTCAGCCATAATATAACGATGAATATCAACTAATCGTTACATTATGGCTAAAATCCAAAATATATTAATAAATTGTAGCCTATATATTATTCTGATGTATATAAGCTGTATTATTGTAAACTTTTACCTAAATCAAATAAATTTATTACTTTTTGCGGAAAGAGTAGTAAATATCCGTACACCGTCACAATTATTCACTTTTATAACATTAGTAGGATAATAAAATGGGTTTCTTTTTGCAAAACACGATGAATATATACTACTTCCGTACATTTTTAAACGTTATCATCATATACAATAATGTTAACATCATAAATCGAAGCCGCATGCTATTACATACATACACGTAATTCATAAACTTTATTCAATGTTTAAAAAGCTATGTATTTGAAATTAATCTATTATACAAAAAAGTACATTCAATTTTTTTATTAAATACAAATTATAAATTACATATACATTCTAGTAAATTTATTTAATTTACTAGAATGTATATGTAATTTATATATATAGAATATTTTAAGGAAATAATAATTTAAAGATAAATTAAAAACCTCCTAGTTTTTTCTCGCGGCTTTGGTCAAACATAAGTCCATATAACATTAATTAAACCTCAACACGTTTTTACCTCTCAGGACTAGAATTTCCAAAATTCCTTTCTTAGTGTACACTTACATTATAAAAATTCCTATCTACAAAATTTTAGGACTTAAGTTCAGCTGTTTCGTTTGTGTTTATCTCTGGGTTAGTCAATTTTTGGACTCTACGTTCAGCGATTACGACTGTGTTGATCTCTGGTTCAGTCAGTCACCTTCCTTTTTTATTTCATTCTTATGTGAGAAGAGTAGAAAAGGAACATGTAAACCACCTAATGTCAAGTAGTCGCAGCCCATAGACATCCACGTGCAATCACAAACACGACTAAAATCTTATCCGAACTCGAATAATATACGTTGCTACTCCTGACAACTAAGATGGCCGCCTCACTTTAAAGTGTAGCCGGCAACGGCACCTCCGATAGAAACACGAGATATGCTTTACGGCGGATTATGATGGCGGCGGTGGTATCTCCCCGGTCGAACTATAGTTCTCCCACCATTAAATACTCTGAGTCAGTTAGTCATCTTTCACTTTTATATAAATAGGATCTGTAACCTATATAAATTATAGTAACAGTATAAATTTTTCTATAATTTTTAAGTGAGCGAGTAGACATGCTTTCTATTTAATCAATTTAGTTACAAGCGATGCGCGAACGCATGTTTTGTTACCATTTTTTTTAATGCACATTTAATGGATTTGTCACGGACGGACGGTAGATCTAGTTCTTCCAATTCAATGCCGATGTTTTGATCTAGTTTATGATAACGTGACTAAATGTACCATGGTTCTGTGTTTTATATTATTTTTATGTGAGAAGAGTAGCAAACGAGTATACAAACCACCTGATGTTAAGCCCATAGACATCCATGTGCAACCACAAACGATCGAAATCCTATCTGAGCTCGATCGATGCGTTGCTACTCCTGAGAACTAAGATGGTCGCAGCGCTTCAAAGTGTACCCGGAAACCGCCTCTCTCCAACCGAAACACAAGTAATGCTTTACGATGTATTATAAGGGCGGCGGTGGTACCTCCCCGGTCGAACTATAGTTCTCCCAGCTATGAAGATAATTAAACTCATATTTGTAAGTTTAGTGTTAAAGATACGGTTATTTAATCCATATATGTAACACTAATTTGTACCCGCGACTTCGCTTGAAGCGCTTCGTTGAAGTCCTTAAATAAATATGAAAGACCATTGCAGCGAGTAATAAGTAAAATAATAAACTGGTACCTAACCTCAAAAACAAATAGTGTTGCTTATTAGTGACAAATTAAAATAACATTAAATATACGATTATAAACTGATATTATCGCGGAATCTATACATTATGCAATATAACGGGTACTCACGATTAACGAATTTGATTTTTTTTAATTGCCGATATTTCGAACCAGTTGCATGGCTCATGGACTCGTGGTTTCGGCGTGACCACGAGCCTTGCAACTGGTTTGATATATCGGTAATTAAAAAAAATCAAAAATCGTTAATCGTGAGTACCCGTTATATTGCATAATGTACTCGTAACATGAAATATACAAAAACTCAAGGCAGCTGAAGCTGTAGCCAATAAGATATTCATTAGAAGGCTTTCAAGTTGCTAGATTTTAAATTTTTTGACAAAGAGTCAGTCTGCTAATATGTCTTTTTTTAAATAACAAGTATGCTGTGTCCTTTTTAATACCTCTAAGAATATGTGTACAAACTTTCATCATAATCAGTTGAGTAGTTTTGGCGTGAAAGCGTAAGAAACAAACTAACATTCTCATACTATTTGTATGGATATAGCTAATTAGTAGAACCATTATTTATGGTTACTGTGGTTTTATTGTCTACTGCATTATCCTTAGTATTATTTATATTATCTACTGATCTATCCTTACCATCTTTTTAAGTTATTATTGCTCTCGATTTAAACTGCTACTGAATACGGCTTTGCAAGTTAGATTGTGTTGTGTAGATTGTTTCCACAGTAATTTTTTCAAAAAAATAGTACCACGTTTGATCGACGCCGATGACAAGAGGGCTGGTTCATATCTCGCGCAGAGAATTTCGATTGCTATTCAGCGCGGGAATGCAGCTAGTGTTCTTGGAACCATGACGTATGGGCACGGACTCTCTTTAGGTTAGGTTTTTATTATAATTAGTTTTAAGATTTCCACAGCATTTACTAAAATTAGATTTAAGTTAAAACTAACAAAATGGATCTTTGCTATCTGATTGAGTAGATAAAATAAAATAATGGATTTTTGTCTCAGGTATTTTATGCATAATGTCTTTTTGGCAATATAATCTCATAAATTCATTTTATTGAAAAAATATTTGCATAACTGTACAGAAAATATTGCAACAAGCTTTATAAAGATAAAACAGAATATAATAAGACGAAAAATAAAAATCTGAATTGCTTTCCCTGGGAGGAGTTTAGAGAATGCTCGCAATATTACCTCGTTGATCAATTAACCATAAATCTTCCTTGATATTTTTTGGAAATTTTGCCTCCAGGATATAATATCTCTGATATTATTTTTATGTGAGAAGAGCAGGAAACGAGAATGAAAACCGCCTGATGTTAAGTAATCGCTGCCCATAGACATTCACTGACAACCACTAACACGACTGAAATCCTCTCTAAGTTCGAACGTAGATAGTCGTACGTTGTTACCCCAGAGGATGATCGCCTCGCTTCATAGTGCAGCCGGCAACCGCACCTCTCCAACCGAAACACAAGTAATGCTTTACGGCGGGTTATGAGGGTGGTACCTCTCTGGTCGAACTATAGTTCTCCCTTTAATGGATAACAGTAATCATCACAAATAACAATAATATTGTTACCTCTGTACGTAATTTGTAGTACGGAAACATAAATAAAGGCGTTAGCGAAACTAATGGCGCTTAGAATAAATTATGAGATATGAATATTTATCTGCGTGAGGTAGTGGAGTGGA
Organism: Phocides pigmalion okeechobee; assembly: GCA_018251015.1. Classification (NCBI taxonomy): domain Eukaryota; kingdom Metazoa; phylum Arthropoda; class Insecta; order Lepidoptera; family Hesperiidae; genus Phocides; species Phocides pigmalion. Next base: position 5,239 of record DWON01004261.1, on the reverse strand, counting down.
AATGCTGTTGTAATGAAGCTCATCATAATTTGAAATCCCATATCATGTTTATTCGAGACAATTCTCTAAGGGAATTATTTATTAGGTAAATACCTAGAATGATCTAACACCAATTTTTGGGTTAAGTCGAAGATTATCATGCTGTATCGCATCTTCAACGTTACCATCCCCAGATAGTTTTTCGCTATTTATAAGTTTCTTCTAAAATTTATATAAACCGATTACGTCATTTACATATGAGACGAACATCTTAATCCTCAGGAGTACAAATGTGTTTGTAATACACTTTAGTTCGGACTCTTGTTCTACTTTGAGTCAGTTAAAGATGTCTATGGGTAGCAATGAAGATTATGCAACATGCAGTCCACCTGATGATAAGTGGTCTCTGCCGCCCATGGACATCTGTAACCAATTTCATAAAAAAACAGGAGCCACTTGAAGTTAATCATAGATGCGTTGCTACTGTTAAGGTCTAAGGTGGTCGTCTTGTTTGTAGGGAAGGCGGCAGCCACATTTTTCTACCGAAACGTAAGTGAGCTTCACATTAAAAATGTGTGTAGTTGTGGTACCTCCCCTTTCGAATACTTTCGGTTCTATAACCTTGCAATAGCTGTCTGATGCTGAATATATGAATTTGTAACTGACAATTTATTTCCAGAAATATTTTCAAGTGGTCTTATAGTTAAGCTACCATGTCTGATGCGCGTGCAAAACATATAATTAGGATATTATAAATATATTTAATATATAATATGATACATTAATAATAAATTTATAAGGGAGGGATTCTTAGCTACATTTAAGTCTCGAGTTATTTATGAAACTTTCTAAACTTTTGCACGTAACAATGTATATATCAATGTATATGTATTTGTATCAAGGCTTGTCTAAAGGGATTGCAGCGGCGCACTTTGCGTAATGCATTGCGATCCCAGAGGAATTGTTTGCTAATACCTACCAGATTGCGACAAAATCTCTACGGAGTCGCTTACACAAGCTTATCTTAAGGTATCATCTGTGATCGCCTTCAGATGGACTCCAGAGGATTAACATGGTCGTCTTACGTATACGTAGTAAGTCCATATTGACATCATTTTAATACAAGGCAAGAATTTCTTCATGCTATAATACTGTGACGTTAGAACTTTCTCAATTGAACATAAATTCTTTCGTCTGCAAAATTTATAAGATTTTGTCCTTTCATGCATGAGATCTGGATTCAAATTCTGGTCACGTATACCTGTCTCGTGTCTATTTAAGTACAACTTTCTTATTATATATTATAATCTTTCTAACTAATAGCGTAACTACTAATACTACATAATAAATATAAAAAAATCTTTACTAAAATCAAGACCGTTCATTTGATACCAAACACATACAAATTACTTCCGCCATATTGAATCATTTTTTATTCAAATATAGTCTATGACATGCGCAATTTTAAGACTCATCCAACGAAACCTTATTTATGAAATTCCATTAAGATGTTTTCGAGGTATGAGTGAACCGATGAATACAAACATACAGAGCCAGTTAAAATCGTAACCCTCCTTTTGCTTTGCGGGTTGGGTAAATATTGAAACGCTGGCAATATTACCTCGTTGAATAAGCTAATTCTTTGTACGAGGTAAGTGCTAGCTAACTGGTCATTCTATTGACTCCATCAAACGTTTGAACAAAATATGTTTGGAAATAATATCGATTCAGATCCGTATGGTTCAATAATTTCATTAAGTACAAAAATACATGCCTTAAACGTATTTTTTATTATACCCATGTTCGTCAAAGACCTCGATTAATTAGGAGACGATTTTTAACGATTTTTTTTCTTTTATTATGAAAGAGTAAGAAACGGGCATGCAGGCCACCTGATGTTAAGTGGTCACTGTAGCTCATGGATAACCACGTCCAATCTCAAATAGAACAGGAGTTCTATTTAAGGATGGATGCGGATGCGTTCCTACTCTTGAAGACTAAGATGGTCGCCTCCAATAACGTGTATTCGGCAACCACACCTCCCCGACCGAAACACAATACATGAAGAACATGTTGCTTTACGGCGGGTTATGAGGGTAGCGGTGGTACCGTCCCGGGCGAGCTCTAACGGCTCTACCACCTTTAATTTACGTTGGAAAAGTACGAGTGTGCAGGCCATCTTATGCCTATCCTATCAAAATCTGTTTAAAATACCTCTTATATTGATTCCTGAAATTATTTCAAGTAACTTTAAGTTTTTCAAGTTGAAATAGTCGCGAAGTGCTAAAAATGTACGGCACTCCAATTTAAAGCAAACGTAACGACATAACAGACGCAGTAGACATCTATCGTTGTAGTGAAATGACAGCCTCGCAATGAATTCTAATTCCCCGGCGCGACGCGAGCACATCGCACTCGTATAAGCGTCGGATCAGTGAAATTTCTTCAATTCTTCGAAGCCTTTCCCGGTCTATTTATAGGACGTGCAGTTAAGGAAATAGAACATGTCAGGAAATGTGCCTTTGTGAAGTTCTTTATAATATCATAAGTTGTAAAATTTTATAAACACGAATTTTAGATTATTTGATTTTACTAGCGACCCGGCCCAGCTCGCTCGTTTATACATATTTATTTATATTATTTTTCTTTCATACATAGGTACATCCAGTCATTATCTAGTTGCAAAAACTAACAATTAGAAACGTTTATTTCGTACGATGACTGAATTACTATATTTAATTTAACTATTTAATTTCTCGCCCAATTTACAAAAAAAAACTTATTATGCATTAAAACCTTGCTCAGGAATCACTCTTGCTGTTCATGAAAACTGTGAAAAAATCCGTCCAGTACTTTTTGTGACGGGGGACTTTGTTTTATAATATGTAGAGCTATATGACTGTACTCGTATATACTGTGTTGGATAAACTTCAATCAATAAATAAATATGTTTTTTTTATGTTATGCATCTTTTGTCGTCTTGTGAAAATAGATTGCTGTGTGTTTACAGAAAGGGGATGATTTTGACACACATTGATGTAACACATAATTTATTATAATAAAGTAACCTATACATAACATGAAATACTTTAAAAGTAATTGGAAAAAAATATTAACTATCTAAAGGGAGTGACTGTGCCTGTGTACATTTTTACGTAAGTATGTAACCTACACTTTTTATGTTACAAGAGATCTAAGCAATCGTGGCAGCCCGTGGACATCCACATCCACCTACAACCGGAACTGAAGTTCTTCCTGCGGCCGAGCGTAAGTACCCTGAGTTTCTACTGTTTTTTATGTGAGAAGAGTAGCAAACAAGCATGCAAACCACCTGATGTTAAATAATTGCAGCCCATAGACATCCATGTATAATCAAAAACACGACCGAAATCCTATCTGAGCTCGAACATAGATGCGTTGCTACATCTGAGGACTAAGATGGTTGCCGCGCTTCAAAGTGTAGCCGGCAATCGCACCTCTCCAACCGAAACACGTGTAATGCCTTACGGTGAATTGCAAGGGAGGTACCACCCTCCGTAGAGCTATAGTTCTACCGCCTAAAACTGTAGTTCTAGGACTTTAAAAACTGTACTAGACTTACATTTAGCATAATTATTTGTAGGATTGGCTATATTAACGCATTATACTATTATGTGAAAGATTGTAGCGGCGGATCGTGCGGGACCTACATATATATATTCAAAAGGAATATGATTTTTGCAAAAGTACCGCGTACACTCCATACCACTTGAATCGCACGCCCAATAAGTCGCGTAAAGTAACCGCGCATTACTATAAAAATAAAAGTAGAAACCTTTTATGCTCTCCGTATTCTATGAGCGCAAATTGTCCTTTCAACGCTGAAATATAAAATATAACTATCCCGTTCACACTTACTCTAAAATGTATATGCTGTCACATTCGTTACTCAGATTTTCACATAGTAATGTAGGGGCATAAGTGATTTCAACAAAGGGTGGGCTTTGGGCAACGTGAGCGTCATACTGAACACATGACCAAGTTTTTTCGGTGACATTTATATTTTTCTTGAGAATGACGAGGACTGAGGTGAGGGCAATTGGAATAAAATACATAGAAGCTGTAGGCATCATTTTCATGGCCTATATATTTTTTATGACTTAAAGTCTATCTGGTTTGAAAGCACTATCTGGATGAAAATGTCCGTATTTCGTAAAACATGATCTTGTATTGTCATTGGTCATTGTATCATTGGAACAAATTTTTACTTATAAGCGAGGCCACCAACCCAGTTTTCAGGAGTGGCGACGCAGCTGTGCACGATGTCAGGCAAAATTTGGGATGTCCTAAATATCGATGAGCTGCAGATGCCATTTAACCATAGATGGTTTGCATGCCCATTTGCTACTTCATCAATATAATAAAAGTTAAAACTACTTCAGGGTACATTTTTATCATTTTCTAGATTCACCGCGGTTTCATCTTTCAACCATTCAGCTCTTTTTTATCCTTAAGTTTACGCAAATTAAAAGAAATCAATCTATAATCATCTGTTTTACTCTCTGAGAGATGAAATTTCCAAACTTTTTTTCTTATTATTCACCTTCGCATTATAAAAAATCTGCAAAATTTTGAGCATTTTCAGTTTAGTGCTTTCGGAGCGTCGATCTCTGTATCTGTCAGAGTCCTTGTTCTTCGCTATATATTGTTTTTTTACATTTTACCTCCAATATTTGTAACGAAGACCAGGTTACTGCGACCAAGAATATGTTCTTACCTGTAACAAGAGATAAATTATATTTAGTAGTGGTATTTTTTTCTAACTTATTCAATTTTTTATTTTATTATAAGGTATTTACTCTTTTGAAATTATCAAATTGTAGTCTTTAAAGAAAATAATAATTCAAAGCTAAAGTAAAAGAAATTCCTCCTCCTATTTGTTGCACAGCGCCCAGAACGCTGGCAGCGTTTCGTCGTTGCATGGCAAGGCTGATACATATTTACACTTACATAGTCACACTTAATGAATAATAAGTTACAATATAAACTCAGTTCATCGGCTTTGATCGACTTAATAGCTAAGATAGACAGTCGGCAGAAAAACGTTCGACGTTTTTTTAAGTTCTTGCGTTGTTAACACACACATAGTGAAAGAGTAAGAAACGGGCGTGCAGACCACCTGGTGTTAAATGGTCACTGCAGCTCATGGACAACCACGTCCAATCTCAAATAGAACAGAAGTTTTATTTAAGGATGGACGCGGATGCGTTCCTACTCTTGA